>BQNB010007460.1:0-15641 GCA_026074375.1 Tanacetum coccineum | reverse complement strand
GGGGCCATGTTTGCCCAATCCTCAAAACTATACCCTGTCACCACCAACAATATTTCCCGCCCTTTTGAGACTCAAAAACCCAAGCACCAATCACATGTCGACTTCCCTTCTTTTATCCAACCTTTCCCACCAAAAAAACCCAGGGTTCTTCCCTATCTCCCCCCTCCACTATCCCTAGAACCCATAAAGTATGCCATGGTGGCAATCCCACCAATTTCGAGCAAAAGGGACGGCTATGATTGAAGAAAAGAAGCACAAACATGTAATCAAAGGCTGGAAATACGTTTTTGGTTTTCCTCTCACCAAACTAACACAACAAACAAGCTTCCCAGCTTATAAAAGAAGAAGAAGGTTTAGAAGAAAGGGTAGTTAGTAGCAAGTTTTAATTTTCAGTTTGTATTTTTTCAATTTCAAGCATTTTTCTTTCAAGTTTTTAAGCACTTGTACTCTTATTCTCTAAGCTTGTACTTCTTAAATTTGAGTAATCACATTCAGTTTCCAAGTCTACTTGTCCTTTGTTTTCAATTTTAAATCGAATTTACTCAATAAGCTCTTAATAAGCTCATTTGAGCTTATTCCTTTTCATAAGCTCAAATTCAGTCAAATTTTGTTAATAGCAATTCATTTACTCACTTTAATCATTTACATCAAAAGTCATGACCACTTAAGGCTTTTGTGTTCAATTTTGAGAGCAACAAGGTAAATAAGCTTAAATTCAGCTTATTGAGGTTTAGAGGCTAAGGAGCCATTAGGATTGTGTTTTCTAAAGCCACTCACTCTACTAGAGTGGCTAAGTGCTGAGACTCCAAAATAATCAAGGTGACATTTCTCATATTTCATCTAGCTTAATCTTAGCTTAAAGTAGTTGCTAATTACTATTCATACCTGCTTAATTCTTTTCAATCATGTTGTTTAGGCTTGTTAATTAGCTGTTTTAAGTTTTCATTAGTATAAATTTGTGTAATCTCAATTTTTCATTTAAAATTGCCATTTAGTGTTAATAGGATAGCTGAATAAGTAGCTTATTCTTTTTAACAAGCTATAGGTTTAATAGCTTAAATAGCTTAAATAGGTTAGTATTAAGTAGAGTAGATATAAGGTTTAAGCTGTTTTAGCTTTTAAATAGATTTTAAGTTCTCTCTAGTTTAGACAGTCATTATAAAGGAGTGTTTGGTTTAAGCTTTCTTTGACTCCAAAAGTCAACTTAACCTTGTTAAAACTCTTTGCTTAGTTGAGTGTAGTCATTTTACCAGGTTTAGAACAGGTTTTAAAAATTAGTAAGAAGAATTCAAGATTTTTGAGCTTAAAAAGTCAAGCTTAGCACCAGGGCAGTTTTCTTGATTAAGTAGTTTGAGTGTTCAATTGTTCAAAGCATCCTAGGTTTCAAATATGATAATGCATACTTAGATACATTTAGTGAAGTGAGTTTATGAAGCTTTAGGTTAAGAAACTTAGCCTGCTTTTACCTTTTTGGTCAATTGCACCAGCAACAACAGTATTAACTGTTGTTGCTCAGTCATTTTCTAGTGGCCTTCTAGCATGCATAAGTAGAAGTTAGAATCTAGTATTAAGCATTTTAAATTTACTCCACTAGCTTAGTATAAATAATATCTTAAGTTTCATTTTCAAGCTTTTACTCTAGCTTAAATTCTCCTCTCAAAAGTAGTATAGCAGCTTTGTAAATTTGTAGCTTAATTTCTTGTGATTCTCATTTCTAGTTGTAAAAGTTAAAATCCTTTTATCTAGATTAGCTTAATATCCATAGCATAGCTTATTTCTTAAGTTTCAGCTTTTTAGGATAAGAAATAAGCAATTTTAGCTTATTAAGAAAAGCTTATAGCAGTTCTAAGAAAAACTAGCACTTTTTCATTTCAATTTTCTTGTTATTTTAGTTTAACATTAGCTTATTTCTTTTCAAATACCTTTAGTGTACATCTTAAGCTACAAGTAACATCTTTTAGTTTCAAATTTCATCAAGTAATAAGCTTGGAATAAGCCAAAATCTAAAAAGCTTACTAAACACTTAGTTTCTGTAACAGGTTTTAAGATGCTTATTTTTTAGCTTATATAGTTGTTAAAAGTTCAAAGTGTCTTCATTAAAGTTGTAGATAATAAGCTAGTCTATAAGTTTGTAGTTTTGAGTTTTTGCTGAAAATCACTTTTTCAATAAGCCAAATTAAGCTAGAATCGTAGGGTTTAATTTGTCATTTCTTGAAAGTCGAAGGGTACCCATTTGCACTATAGTGTAAATTTCCTATATTTTGGCCGCCTACCCTTTACTTTCCTTTTTTACATTTCCTACCCTGTCTTTCTTAGAATAATAAAATAGTTTTAAATTTTTAGAAATTAGTTTTATAAAATTAGGGTTTACATTTTAATTGATCAAATTAGTGTTCAATTGATTGTTAAAAATTAGGGCTTTTCATTTCATTGAATTTCTGCACCATTTTATCATTTTAAAACCATTTTTCTTTATTTTTCTCATTTTATTTGTATTTTCTAGGAATTAAAATAGATTTAAGTGATTTACTTTTTCTTAGAAAAATCATAAAAAATAGAAAAATAGTTGAAAAATTAAAATTCTTTTTGCAATAATTTTCTTTTTAAATCTAGTATTTTTGAAAAATAAAAACAAAATTTTAGTGATAATTTTTAGAAAAAGTTTATTTTTGTTAATTCATTAAACTTTAGAAATTCATAAAAAATTCAAAAATAGTTAAAAAATTCCAATTCTTTTTCCTAAAATTTTCGTATTGTAATTAATAATTCCAAAAATTCCCTTTATCATTCTTAACTCGAATCCGAATATTCATAAATTCTCAATTCACGATTTCGGTTGGGACACGACCCGAGTAGTACAATACCTCCCGGATAAAAATATACAAATTGTGTTTTCTTTAGTGAGATTTTTACCTTATATTTCTCTTGTTTGAGAAGTATTTTGGAAAGAATTCTTACGGGATTAATACTATAAGTATATAAATTTGCTTGTTGCTTTACTACACATCAGAATTCAAAAATCTCTCGTCAACGAAATTAAGGAAATGAAAGAAGTTTTTGATCAAATGGAGGCTGAGGTGGACCACCATGCTGTTGATAAGAAGTGCGATGAAATTGAGAGAAAAAATCTTCTCATTGAGAATGAAAACCTGATTTCTGAATGCTTTTCCAAAGATGTATTTTATACTGCAACAGATTCTGTGCTTATTGTATCTAGATTTTCAGACATGCATGATGCCTACACTGTTGCACAAAAACATATTGCCGAACTTGAAGCTGAAAATTATAATCTGACACTAAAGATTCAAAAAGATGATCATGATGAGATGATCAAACATTTTGCCAAACTTGAGGTGGAAAACTTAAATTTGCAATTGAAGTATCAACATCTTAAGGAACGTTTTGGAAACAAAAAATCAGTAACATCTTCAGATGCTCCTGCATTTGAGTCAGTTTTTATAATTGGAAACCTTAAAGAACAGCTTCAAGGAAGGGGCAATACAATTAGAGAATTGAAAGAGAAAATTTTACGTTTTCAAAAGAAACATAGTGAGGCAGATCCCATTCTTGACTTTAAGGCCTTAGATTCTCAGAACAAAGATTTAAATGCAAAAGTCAATGCCCTTCAAGATCTAAATGAGCGTTTTAGGGTAGAAAACAAAAAAGTTAAGCAGAAGTTGTATATGTTCGGCTTGAGACACCACCACTTAGATATGCAAGGTTCTGTTTTTTTTTTTTTTTTTTTTTATTTTTTTTTTTTTTTTTTGATAAAGTGATCAAAAGGTATGACACGACGACCTCGAGAATTAGGTATCAATGGTAGTGGTTTTCACAGATCATGAGGATATTGCTGACCTTCAGGGTTGTTCCAGTCTAATTGATCAGTGGTTGCCTTGTAGACTTCTTCAAAGAAATATTCAAGTTCTACCAGACTCTTGCATGATCCTTTCATCAGCTTGAATGTTGGACCGACTAATAATTCAGGAGTTAGAGTATCAACTTTAAGCCGGTTCATCACGAATGCTGAGAAGTCAAGAGGAGTGTCCATTAGCTCATTAAACGACTCACGTGGATCTTCCATCTGGGCCAAAGAGCTTAGCCAAGGTTGAACAGGTCCATGAGCATCAGGCAAAGTCTTGTTCCAATCACGATCTGGAGTAGGAGGTTTTGCTGGTTTCTGAAACCAATCAGGAAGCTGAGAGGTCTCTTCATCATGTTGATCTTTAGTAACTCTTGTTTCGAACTCCTGATGTGCAGGTTCTTCCAAATATTTGGCAGTTTACATTGGCTCCTCTGCTTGAGCAGACTCGTCAGCAGACTTTTGATTAGATTTGGACCCTTCAGTTGACTTGCCAGTTGTCTTGGAGGTCTTTTCCTTTGGTGCACTGGTTGACTCTAATTCTTTTCCCGCTCTTCTTCTCTTGGACCCCTGGTTTGATCCAGCGGAGGGTTCCTCGTCTTTATCCTCTTCATCTCGACATCTTTTAAATGAAACAATTTCTCCATATGTGTCTAGTATAAGTTTGTCACTTTCGTAAGCGTCAACCAATGCTTTGTAGAGATTCTTTTATTCATCAGATCTGTGGATTGACTTATTGCTCTCCATCTTATCTATGAGAATCTTTTTCAGTTCTAGTTCGGATAGGTTGGCGGCTACGGCATGAGATGTCTTAGATTCATTGGATAAACGAGTCAGAACCTCTGCTTCGAGTTGTTCATTTACAGTCTTCTCAATATTTGGCAAAATCTTGGAGACTTGTGTTTTAACTTATTCTTTGACTTGATCCTTGATTATTTTCTTAATGTTATCATCAAGTTTATTGATGAAGTCTGCATTTTTAGCTTGAGCTTTATCTCTGAGTCTGTCGGACTGTAACTGAACAACTGTTTTGACGGCTTCATGCATCTTGTTGGCAAGGTACGCATCAACAATGCCGAGAATTGAAGAAACTGCTGCAGCAAATTGGTTCGTTTGCTTGAGTTCAGAGAAATCAGTTTCTAAAGTTTTTAGTCTATGGTCAAACCCGAATAAAGAGCCAAAGTTGGGAAGATCTTGTAAGGAGGAGCTTGGAGCAGTTGTTGGTGTAGGAATTAGTGTTTGTTGCAGATGTGTAATGAGAGGTGTGGGTGGTGGAGGAAGAGTTGTTGTAGACAAAAAAGGTGGCTCGGCAATAGTAGTAACTGGAACATCTATCAGTGAAGTTGACTCAGTGTTAAGATTAAATATAGAGTCAACACCTGTATCTGGACTGGGATTGAGCATGTTAGAAACGAATCCAGATGACAAAAAGAACTCTGTTGTTGAGCTTCAGGATTGACCGGTGTTATGATCACATGAAAGGTGTGGAGCATCTGTCATTTCAGTGGAGCATCTGTCATTTCAGTATCTTTTCCCTCCAGATTGACGTTCACGTCCCTGTATAATTCATTCGCTTCGTCCTTTTCATTTGTCTCCTCTTCATCCATTTCTTCTCCCTTAACATTCGCACCTTGTATTTCTTCATCACTTTCTTCATCATCAGTGGATTCATAATTGAAAGGTGTATGAACCCTCAGATCTAAATCCTCTTCTTCTTTATCTTCTTCATCATGAGTGGAAAGCTTTGGATGAACAAAGTCATCACCATCGTTGTCTGAATCAGTTTGATTATTAACATCACCTTGCTCTTCATCCTCTTGTCCATCATGTTCTTGATCATCATCATCTTGATTATCATCATCTTGTTCATCATATTCCCGACCAACATCATCTTGATTATCAACATCGTCATCATTATCATTTCCCATGTTTACTTCATCATGAACTTCCTCGTCACTATACTTCTAAGAGATTTGCTCAGCCTCAGAATCATAAGAAGGTACATCGAGAACCCCTGGTGTGACACCAGTTCCTTCATCTGTACCTGAACCACTGGCATGGGAGCTGTGTTGTTATGTCTTGCTTCTTTCAAGAGCAATCTTCATCTATTCAGCTTCAATCAAAGCAACCTCAGATAGCACCGTTAAACCTTTTGACTTTGTTGCTGATTGCTTCTTCTTGGCAGGTATAACTCCCTTAGCTCAAGTCTTGATTCTTTTTCCTTTAGAAGCTTGAGTAGGCTTCATCTTAGGAGATGATTCAGAATCAGCTTTCTTCTTTGTAGATTTTGGTTTTTTAGTCTTTTCACCAGTAGCATAAGCATGGTAAGTCTTGTAGGCTTCAGACTCCAACATGTCGTGGTTTGTTAAGTGCCGAGGGAGAATAGCGCCGTATACCTGTGTGTCCTGATGTTTAGAAATGACTCTTATTGTGGTGAACATGAGGTCATCCCTGGCATAGTGCCAAAACATCTTGTTTCGCCTTGGTATTTCCTGATCCTTTGCCATGAAGTAGTCTACAATGACTTTGGGGAAGTGTGGATAATACATGTCATTATTCTTTTTAGAATTCTTGTTCTCCACTTGATACACTAAGTCTTCCCACAGTAAGTAGACATAGTCAACATTCTTGTTATGATACATTCCCTAAAGGATTTGAGCTCGTGACAGGTGAAGACTTTATAGAGCAGTAGTTTTTCCACTAAGACACTTATTGATGATAGAAGCAAATGATCTCCATGGTTTATGCAAGTGATTAACATTGACATCAGATAATACCTTTATCTCGCCAGTGTGTCTAAGATCTCTAATGAAAGAGAGTATCTCTTCTTCAAATGGAGGATCTTCAAATTTCTGGCATAGGAGTTTAGGGCAAATCTTGAGCATATCTCTGAAGTTGTCAACATTAACAGTATGGCTTTTGCTATTCATCTTGAACCGGAGTGAGAAATGATGTTTGGTGACAGTAGCCCAAAACTCTTGCATGTAAATTTTTGGAACATCAGCAGAGACTTCAAATGCATTGTAGAAAGGAGTGAGCTTTAAAGCATCTAATGCCACTTGAATGGTTGGTTCATTGGATTTAAGAGTAGGGCTAAGACGTTGATTGCATTTTCCAATCTTAAGATGGTTTTCAGGTGCGACAAGAGCATCATCCAGCGCCTTTTGCTGTGCTTTTGTTGTATCCATGATTCTGCTATGATAGGATCAATACAGTTTATGCACAACCAATTTTATATAATATACTATAGAGACCTATTAAGTGAACACGTAAAGTTAATTCATGATGTGAACGTTTCTTAGGAATTAGGAACACTAAGATTTTTTGCACTTATTAAGATCTATCCGTTTTAAAAAAATGACAACTTAAGCTAACTTAGCTTGTTTTAGAGTGTATAATTAACCAATTTTAATTAACTCCCTAATTAAGTTTCTAAATTGCCTTTTAAATTGGAATTTGATCGTAAGTGTGTTTGGTCTTGAGAGATAAACTGATATCTAAGAGAAAAACTAGTTGTTCGGTTCCTTAAGTAGACTAGTTGTTCGGTTCCCAAAGGATATAAAAGTTGTTCGGTTCCATAAGAACAACGGATGTTCGGTTCCTAAGACAACGAGTTGTTCGGTTCCTAAAGATACTAAGTTGTTCGGTTTCTTAAGACAACGAGTTGTTTGGTTCCTTTTGACTAAAGAGTTGTTTGGTTCCTTCTAGCCACAGAGTTGTTCGGTTCCTTCTAACTTTAGAGTTGTTCGGTTCCTTCTAACTAGAGAGTTGTTCGGTTCCTTCTAACTAAAGAGTTGTTCGGTTCCTTTTAACCAAAGAGTTGTTCGGTTCCTTCTAACACAAGTTGTTCGGTTCACAAAGATATCAAGTTGTTCGGTTCCTGAATAGACAAGTTGTTTTGTTCTCATAGAGATAAAGTTGTTCGGTTCATTTTATAATTTGCAAAACCATGACATTTTAATGAAACACACATGTTATATTAGCATGCTAATCATAAGAATATCATTTAGGCACTTAGATAAAAACATTTAAGCCACAGAATAGACAAGTTTATTCGATTTCAAGCACGTACACACACTTTTGCAACGACATGAAATGACAGCAAACAATGGTGTTGTATGACCACTTAAACATAATCAACAAAGTGGTATTGAGCTTCGTAACACAAAACCCAGAAACTTTTTACAATATTTTGCAAACACCTAAATTTTCGAACACATAATCACTCAAATCAGATACATATGATAAGCATACAGAGAACTGTTTAAGACAAGTCCATTACACACCTAAAACTACAAAACCCCTCAACTAATTTGGCTTTTTAGCCAGTTTGATTTTCAAGAACCCTAATTTGAGAATTAGGGTATTTTGAAATCAAAAATGGATGAAAATCAAATTCCTTTGAGATTGTAGGTTAGATAGGTAATGTAGGATGTTTTTATATTGTACCTTTAGTGATGAAAACAACTAGAACAATGGAGACAAAGTTTGGCGATTTTAATGGAGGGAAATAAAATGTTAAGTGTGTTTTGTGTATGAAAAGAGACGAGGGGGGGGGGGGGGGGGGGTTAAGTGATGTTATAAAACAATTTTTGTTTTTGACACATTTGGCCCTTCAAGTTTCTTATCCCTTTTATTTTTTCACCAATAACTTTCAATTAAGGCAAGGTATAGTTTAACAATTGGCAACATAGTCCCTAATGTTTTTAACGTACATTCTAAAAACTTGTATTTGACACATGTACTCCTAATGGTTATATAACACATAACATATAAGGCACACATAAGCTAAACCGAATTCACTTTCCTTAGAAATTGATATTCCGTTATTGTTTAAAAACCTTTTTCCCTTTAAGCACATTTTTATTATGAAGAAGATATTTGACATTTTCTCCCCCTCAAACAATGACCCGTTTTCTATTTAAAGAGCTGTAGTCGTTGTTTGAGTGGTCAAATGTCTTTGAAAAGCATTTTCTGATGAAGCAATGTTTTATTTTGAAAAACAAACACCATAGCAAATAAGATTCTCTATTTTCACTCATAGCGCACTGTCACGTACACTTATGATAACATAGGAAGACAGGTGTTGTGATGCAAAAGTAATCACAAGCCTTTGCACATGTCATGAAGTAGCCATGCCCTGAGAATAAATTCTTGTTAAGAGGTCAAGTTTTCTTTTTGAAATACTTGCATTTAAGATGATGAATGGGTTGCTATCTGAAATAATAGCAAGCCATTTTTGGCATGTTTTGAAAACATTTAGAACTTCTGGATAACCCTAGGTATGTTGGACCTTTTAAGGTGATAGAAAGGGTTGGAGAAGTTGCTTACAAGCTTGAACTTCCAGAAGAGTTGAGCAGAGTTCATAATACGTTTCATGTATCTAATCTGAAAAAGTGTCATGCCGACGAACCATTAGCCGTTCCGTTGGATGGACTTCATCTTGATGACAAGCTTCATTTTGTTGAGGAACCATTAGAAATAGTGGGCCGTGAAGTTAAACGGTTGAAGCGAAGTCGGATCCCATTAGTCAAAGTTCGATGGAACTCCAAGAGAGGTCCTGAGTTCACATGGGAACGTGAAGACCAATTCAAAGAGAAGTATCCACACCTCTTCACCAAGACCACACCGTCGTCAAGTGCTGCATCGTGAGCCTTGAGGACAAGGCTCGTTTAACGGGGGAAGTCTATAACACCCTGTGTTTTCAAGTCATTGACGACGTTGATAAATCCGCAATGTACCTTTTGTATTGTACGCATTTGCTTTAAATCATAAATGTTAAGCTAAATCGCGTAAGCTAAAAATTAGCGTTCAATGTAAACGGGCATCAAGCAATTAAATGTTTACATCAAACAAGGGTTAAGTAATTATTTTGAGGATAATTATTAACTTTGTTCATTTTATTTTTATCGGATACGTAAAGTGTATACGTTTCGCGATAAATTGCGTTTAGGCACTCCCGGAACCACCAAAACTTTTCTACGCTTCAACAAATACCCACTTTTATACCCAATACATAAAAGTTGCAAAATATATCATGTATATCTTGTGTATACCGAAATTCTAGCCATTTATTCAAATTATATATAGTAAACCCTTCACTTTGGTCAAAAAGGACACCATGCTTCATAAATACTACACCATACCTAGCATACTTTGACTAAGGGCCATACCCATGACCATCCCTAAGACTAAGACCCATTCCTATGACCATAACATGTTCTTTGACTATATCTATACCTTATATACATGCAAGTAACTAGCTAAGTATTCATAGAAGTAAAACACTTAGTAAATTTTCACAATCTTTCTCTCCACATCTCTATATTGCTTCGGCAATTATCAAGCACTCTACCAAATCCATAGCAATTTTTATACAACCCATACACACTTATACACATCCATTATAAGGTATTCTAAGGTGATCCCAAGCATTGGCTAACCTTTTTCTAGTATTAATCAAGTAAAAGCAAGATTAGGGTTTTCTTGAGAAAACTAGGGTTTCTTAAGTGCAAGCTTTGGTTTTAAGGCTAAACACGGGTTTAGCATTTGTTTCTCATCATCATCATACATCATAAGGTCTATTTTAAACCTTTATGCTTTCATGTTATGAGTTTATATATATATGATGTGCTATATAGTGAAATCACCATTAGGAATACTTTTGAACATGAAAAATATAATTTTTCTTGTGATTATGATTTTGTACACTTTCTCACATATTATGATGTTGGTAATATCATGAAATAAAGGATATATAAGTCTTGTACAATCTTGGTTTAAGTATAAAAAGTTCATATGTAAACTTGTAATTAAAAGTTAAGTAAGAAAGTTTATAATTTCATGTAAAGATAATAACTTGTGATCTTGATGATCTTGGACAAAATGACTTTGATGGGATTATGGACATAATATACATATGATATATGATATATATAAAGTATAAGACTTGTAGTAAAAAGTATAAAGTGGTAAAATATAAAAACAAAGCCAAAAATGAACTTAAGAATGTCATGCAAACATTCTGTCCCAAAGTGCTATAAAAATATACTTATTTTATATTTTTATAAGATAATACATTTCACGACGATTCCGAAAAGGTAAGAAACTTGTTAAACGGATTAATAACGAAAAAGTTACGTTAAAAACGAGTTATACGTTAATAAACGAAGTCGTAAGTAAATTTTTATAAAAACATTTTTATAAAAATTATAAACAGCAAGTGATGATATTTTTAACAAATAATACATATTTTTAGGATTCCAAAATGATAAGAATCGTAATTTTTCAATTAATAACGAACGAGTTATGAATTTCGCGAGTTTACGACAATTAATACTTTTATAAAACTATTTTTATAAAAGTTACTATTCATGACAGAAAGTTATATTTTTGTAAACCTCATAAAATTATAGAACTTTCAAAAACGAGAACGTCCTCGAAAGAATCGTTAAAAACGGAGCTATAACGAATAAAATACGACGTTTACGAGTTTACGATAACAAAAACTATAAAAATAAGTATATATCTGTTATGAACAGTAAAAATCACTATTCATCAGTAAAACTATAATTTTAAAACCCTAGTTTCACTTTTCTTGATTAATACTTGAAAAGGTTAGCCAATGCTTTGAAATACCTTAGAATATCTTAGGTTGAATGTGTAAAAGTGTATGGGTTGTATAAAAATTGATATGGGTTTGTGTGGTGGTGTGCTTGATGCCGTGAGCTATATAGAGAGGGTAAAGGAGGTTATGTTTGATTTTTTATGTAACACCCCCAAAATCGGGTCGCAACGGAATGGTAACATTGGGGTGCTACTTCAAAGTACAACAATCAAGATATAGGAAACGACCATAAATGGACGTTTAAGACGAGATTTCATTTGATGCCATAGCAAAATATCAGAGTTCATACATTAGGTCCCATAAGTTTTAAAAGTCATAAACATTCTTAAGGGAGAAAATTTATGAAAATGTCAAATTATGATAACTCGTCCTAATACGAAAAGATGGGCATAAGAAACGTCAAAATCGGGCTTAAAACGCAAAAGTTACGCCAGTTTTGCTAAAACGGTAATTATAAACGTTTTAACTTATTAAACACAATTTTACCAAAACCATTAGTTGGTGATTGAGCTATGTAGAATTATATGTGGTTATCAAAGTACTATATTACTAGGGAGTTTCATAATGAGGCCTCTTCGGATGGCGTTTCGACGAGTTGTTGGATTTACGATTTAAAGTGTCCTAACTCCTCGAACGTCATGTCATGACCTCTTAAATTATGATAGCCCGAACGATAGTATGATGTAACAACTATAAGATTATATTCAAGTACTCGGTACTTATACGACCTATGATAATTTAGGTTGCATTCGATCTTTTACGTGACGCATTATCTGCTATATTTGGATTATCTGAACTCAAGGTGAGTTCATAGCCCCACACTTTTTACAAGTTTTACTGATTTACTATTATTTGGGGTGGAAACATGCTTTGTTTTACAAATTGGACGCAAGTATTGATTACATGATTGCCTAAGTACCGATAACCCAATTAAGCCCATTATCATGAACTGTCAATTGCATAGATGTAGTTGGGAATTACATTATGTGAGCGCGAATGTTATTTAATAGATCTATTCGGGAAACGACCTCCCCGTTCGGGTGACTTGCTATCACCCGACGAAGAACGATCATAGCATTGTCGAATTTTAGGGATGTTTTCGGGTTAAAACATCATCACGGGCTGAGTAGCAATATTATGCGAACAAGACTGTCGAGCTTCAGTGTCATGAGCTTAGTGTAAATGTAATCTAGTCTTGCGATCCTACATATTACGATTTATCAAACCTATGAATTCACCAACATTTTTGTTGACGTTTTAAGCAATGTTTTCAGGAGATCAATAGGCATGGGATGCCAGGGATGCATTGGGTTACATTTTGGATTGCACACTTAAAGATTTAGGTGCATCATATTTTGGGGAATGTATTGTCAACTTTTGTAATATTCAACAATGAACAAGTAAAGCTATATGCTTTTGTATTAAGTCTTTCAATTAAATCCAATGTATCATTTTAAACGACTTTTTGTGTCGTTCTTATATATCTTGTGCTGTTGATCTTGAAGTAACACGCCCCGGACCCTTATTCCGCTGCGACCTAATTTGGGGGTGTTACACATGGCATGAGAAGAGGTCATCATTCCACTTCTTCTTCTTCTGCCTTCGATCAACCATCCTTATCTCATCTCAACGATGATGATGACGATGGGAATAACGAAGGGACCTCGCGTGCAAGCACTCCTTCCCCTATTTGTTATGTTAATTCCTTAACTAATTAAGTTCCTCAAGTTTTTCAAAACCCACCTAATATCGACCCTCACCTTGAACCATTTTACACTCGCCAAACCGAAATCATCAACCGTCAAGTACAATTACAAGATGAGCATCGTGGTGGAGTAAGGTCAATCAAAAAAAGTCTTAGAAGGTTGTAGAGAAACATAAAGAAGTGAGCCATGAGGAAAATTGCTTTATGACATTATTATCTATATTATTTACTAATCTATTATGATTAGGTGTTTAAAATTATGCTACTTATTAGTAACTTAGTACTTAGTATGGGCAACTTAGCTTGCCATGGATGATCTTTCGATTTTATCATCCTAAAGCAATGCTTGCTTGCACCTTGATAGACTTTTGCTATATATATGATATTATGCATGCTTATCTTTGGATCAAATTTGCCTACATGTGGTTCCCTTATAGAACTCAAGATAATTGATATTAAGAGGTTAGATAATGAGTATTAGATGATTCATGATGAAATAGAATTGACTCAAAAAGGGAAATTTAGAAAAAAAATATTAGGAAATTCTGGAAAAAGTTTTCTATCTCTAGAAAACGGCCCCCTAAAATACTGGGCGACCCCCTAATATATATGGGATCGCCAGTAATTAAGGGACCGCCATCAAAGGTCACAGATTCTTCTACTGGGACCTTCTGAATTTCTGTGCAGTTGACCACTATCCCATCGAGCCACAGCTATAATTTCTGCATTTTGACAAACACCTTTTGGAATCTTAATCTTTAAACCCCATGCCTTACTTCTTCAATCCATTTCTTCCACCTTAAATCATGAACCCTCTTCTATCATCATCTTTATCACCTCATTCTACCATGAATTCCACCAATGCTTCCTCATCTAATCCTTCCAAGAAAATCAAACTCACCATAATCTCTCCTAAACAATTATTTGTCAACATATCTAGTGATGAAGATATCACCACCACACCTTCTCCTACAACAACCTACTCATCTCCAACTCCTCCAAATGCACCATCAAAAACCACATCTACTAATCAAACATCATCAAGTCAAGAAAAAACATCTTCTTCCTTTCACTCAAAACTTCAAATTTCACCATAATCTTCACATGAACCAACTTCTCCTCATCACTTGAACCCCTTGCTTGACAGCATTTCGGATGTTCCTCCTAGTCCTCTAAATCCTCAACCGCCTCAAATTCATCCTTCCTTAGATATCACACTGTTAGCCTTAAAATATGTCGGCTAATACGGAATTACATTAGTTTATATTAGCCGGACACGCAGGGACTAGAAATATCAAGTGTAGTAAGTAGATCGTGTCCAGGGCTATATATATCCCCTCCATACTTCCATGGAGGGGTGAGGATTCATAATTTTGTAATAAGGTATGTGTGTTTCTCTCTCTAGAACACACACATCTTCCCTTTTCTCTCACTAATAATATGGCTTTCTATTTGTTTAATCCTCCCCGACCTCCGGATCATTCTTGTTAGCTTGTGAATCTTATATGTAACACACACTTTCTTTATCCCCAATCACTCCTCTTGATCACATTCATGACACTCCATCACCACCATCTCAACCACAACCTCAACCACAACCTCAACCACCTATCATGGGTCATCCTCTTTTCTACAACTATCATGACTATCATAGGTCAACTTTCATTTGTTGTTCTTATAACTAAAACCTTTTCTTCACCCTAAGAGATGAGATGAATATCATGTTTGCTCATCTTGAATATCTTCTGACTACCGCAATCAGTTCACACTTTCCACCTCCACCTTAAAAATATTTAAATGTTTTCATAAACATGAAACATTAAACTTTTTGCTTAAAAAGTCATTCTCTATGAATCATGAATCATTTAAGACTTATGTAGTATTGTCTCTCTTTATCTTGTATTAGTTCTAGTTTTATCTTGCATGAATGTATTAATTGAATGTGCTAATGTATGAGTTTCTTGTTGGTGGAATGAAACTCTTCTTTTGATTTAAATATAATGTGTTAACTTGAAAGATATTTGTCTTACAATTGTACTTCTAACTTTGTTTTGTAGCAAAACAATTTTCGTAAGATTGATCCCTTGGTGCCCCGAACAAGGGGGAGCATACATCAAGGGGGAGTCTTGATATCATCGATTTTTTTCTTCCTTCAACAACTTGATGATCATTCTTTTTAAATTCGACAAAAAGGGGGAGAAATGGAACATAACTTATTTAATAATTTGACATCTTTAATTTTATTTAAAATGAGTTTATATTTTGTCATCATCAAAAAGGGGGAGATTGTTAATACAAATAATGCTCAAAAACGTTATTTATATTTTCCGATCTCTCAACGTTTTGATAATAACATATGTAAAAACGTTTACAAAATGTAAAAACGTTTACAATAAAAATAAACGTTTACAAATTATTAAATGTAAAATTTCATTTCTAAGATTAGTGAT
>BQNB010007459.1:20623-93488 GCA_026074375.1 Tanacetum coccineum | reverse complement strand
CATTTTTTGATCAGACTGAAGTTCAATGCTTATATTTTCACCAACAACATTAACTTCATTTGTGCTAGCAACATTAACATTGTTAGTGCTGTTAACATTATCTTCCTTCTCTTGATCATTACATTCACTATCTTTTCTTGGATCTTCATCAACCTTCTTTCTATCATCACTTAAAGGTTTGGATTTTTCACACCCCACCAAGGCAGAACCGCGAGGTGTAACATATTAATAAACATCACACAAGATGATAGATAAAACACCATACATGAATTAAGATAAAAGAAAATTATCCGAATTACAACATTTCCCAATACAAGTTTAAAAAGTACAAATGACAATAACTTGAAAGAAAGTAGACATCTTGAACATGTCCAATTACAATGCACTAAGTTTCCACTTTACGAATGTCACCTGAAAAGCACGATAAAAACAGTCAACGATCGAAATAGTTGGTGAGCTCTCAGGGTTATGTACACAAAATATAGTTTTAGAAAAGACTAGATGTCTAAAATAGTTGTCTAAATCAATATAAGTTGCCAAAACCAGCTGAGAGTCCAAAAATGACTCAAGTTTCCAAAGACAGTTCCCATTACCTAAAGTAACATAACACAAATCCATGTATATGTATGCTATAGTATTTATACGAGGCACTACTTAAACGTATTCAGCCTAACCATTCCAAACATCCAATCAAGTTCCAGTTGTATAGTGTGGCACAAACACTTAGTACTATGCACCTTTGTGCGGGAGTGAGGAGGGGCTAATCTCCTAATAGCGCTATCTATAAGTACTAACGTCTCAATCCATTGAGGGGGAAAGTGAGTTAAAAGTAGTGGCGGGTTCCAAGCATACAACAACATGTATATTAAGTTCAAGGTTCAAAGTCAACACATCTCCAAATTTCAACAAGTTCAAATCAAGTTCAAAGTTCAACACGTTTCCAAAGTTTAACAAGTTCAAATTTAATTTCCATACGTTCAAAACAAGTTCAAGTTTAAATATGCCCAAAAGATTAATTACTTAAAGTAATTGCATAACAAATGACACATCATGCTTTCCACCCCCAAAACATTTAAAACATGTAAAAAGGGGAATGTAAGAAACTCACCATATAAGTTAGAATGATAATATGACTTCTTGGCAAACCATAATAAGCAGGCAACCCAAACGAATACGCAACCTTCTACTTGCAACCTAAGGCACGTAAATATACCTAATTAGATCCTATACGATATGCTTGAACAATATTAAGGTTCATTTGTTAAGTCTTGTGTTCACATTTGTTTCAAAAGACACTTTTATCTCAAAGCATAATTTCTACTAATTTGTCCTAAATTTCCCGTCACTTTAAGTATTTATTTGACAAAGTTAACCAAAGTTTCTGGTCAAGCTACTACTCTAGGTCAAAATTCCAAGTTTTAGGTATGTACATGAATTTTCCTAAAATTTATTAAGGAATTATACCTGACCATATATACCCGACTCCAAACATGGCAAGATCTGGACATATAAAAGTATTTTAATAATCAGAGGGTCTAAATAAAATTTATATGAGTTAGGCTAATGGGAGACTCTAAATAACCTCTACAAGTATCTCCTATATCAGTTTTAATGATAGACTCATTGTGGTTTATGATTTATGGTCATTTTAGTACAAGGGTTAAAAAGAGACTTTCGGGCAGATTTGAAACCTTTCACCATTTTGCAACTTTCACTAATCAAACGACCTTATATTTTTACAAAGCTTACATTTCTAGAAACTAGACTCAAAGTAATTGATTTTAGGCTCTGGAATCAGGTCAAAACATTTATTTATCATCAACTTACGATCCAATCAATATGACACAAAAATAAAGTAGAGGGCTGATTGAAATTTCCCTTTGACTCAACAAGTCAAACCACTAACCCAAAATGCAAAAACGACCCTATCAACTCTTAAAATCATTTTATAAATATGTAAATATCCTTTTTATAAAGAAAAATCAGTAGGAACCTTACAATATTTTTAAACCATTGCATGTACAAGTTTACACCTGATCTAGCTCTAAATCATGGTTTTATAAACGTTTTTGTGACTAGTTTTATCATTTGAATCCCCAAAGCACCCAAAAAATCCTATAATAATTGTATCATCATTTTAAAAGTCTCATAACACTACTTATCCAGTAGCTAATTTATTTTATAGATTAGATCCAAAGAAAATAAATGAACATGTGTTTTGAGCCAAAAATAGGCACTTTTTGGGTACAATATAGGCACAAGCCGTCTTGTACCCTTACCTTGCCTATGAGAACACCAGGTGAATGACAATATGAAGATGAGGCTAAGATGATTCAACTTTCCAATATAGTGCTTTGAGTGAAAAAACAAACCAAGAAACTTGTTAAGGATGATTAAACAAGCCCTTATTGGAGTAGATCTTGTGTTAAACAAGATTTTTGAGTGGTGGTTGATGGTGTCCTTATGGTGGCAGAATATTTAAGAGAGGAGGAGGATATATACATATTTTTTAGAGAGAGAGGAGTGTATGTGAGAAAAAAAAGAGTGAAAAATTATTAAGTGTGAAGGGTGGTTGAGTGTAAAGGTAATAAGAGTGTGTAAGTAAGCTTGCATTGTGATTGGAGGAGGAGGGAGGCATGGGGGGACAAGGTTAACGTTTTTAGGGTCTCAAAGAGGTCCTAATTACTGATTTTTGGTATTTAAATTCATTTTGTATATATACATTAAGTGTAGGTAGTATGTTGTATGATAAAATGTAAGGTTTTGTGTAAAAAGGGTGTAGTTATGAGTATAATTTGTAGTATATTGTAGGTTAAATGTAAAATGCATTAAGTAATGTTGGTTAAGAGTTAATTTATACACGTAGGTCATATTGAAGTGTTTTAAGTCCGTTATAAGAAGTGTAAGTGCAAAAACTTAAGAATTTACGCAATATTGGGTTTACCGGGAAACTTGCAAGTTATAATGAATAAAGTAACCTAAGTTCATAAAAGTGAATGAATTATGTTTATTAATGGTTATTGACATTGTCATAATGACCTTTGAGCATATCATTGATCGTCAAGACCGTTAACTAGGATCATAGGTCGAAGGTGCATTCGTATAACTAGGGTTCCTAGGAATTAAATGTTTAGTTCATAAAATGACACGGCCATTTAGAAAGTGACTCAACAAAAATTTAATGGAGTCAAAAATGTCGTATGTTTGCTATCGGTTACTGACCTCAAAATAGACAGTTGTCACAGTATTCCCCTGTTAAAAGGAATTTCGTCCCGAAATTTCAATTTCTCGGCCTAAGACGTAGCGCTCGCGAACAGTTGCGGATACTTGTGCTTCATCTGGTCTTCTCGTTCCCAAGTAATTTTTGGTCCTTGTTGGGAGTTCCATCGAACTTTCACGATGGGAATGCAACTTTGCTTTAGTTTCTTGACCTCGCGGTCCATGATCTCAATCGGATCCTCAATAAAATGTAGTCTGTTGTCAATCTTGATTTCTTCCAGTGGTACGTGCAGATTTACGTCTTCCAGGAATTTCTTTAGGTTTGACACGTGAAAAATGTCATGAATGCCTACGAGTTCTTGCGGTAAACGCAATCTATTAGCTACAGGACCGACTCGTTTGTCAATCTCGTATGGTCCTACGTATCTTAGTGAAAGCTTGCTTCCCTTGCCAAAATGTACTACGCCTTTCCAAGGCCATAATCTGAGTAGTACTTTATTGCCAACACTAAACTCTAACGGTTTTTCGTCGATTATCAGCGTAGCTCTTCTGGTGATCTCATGTAGCCTTAAGTCATTCCTTGATTTGAACAATCTTAACAGTAGTCTCCTGGACAATCTCCGGTCCATTTAGCTTGTTCTCTCCTACTTCTGCCCAAGCTATGGGCCTTCGACATTTCCTCCCACACAATGCTTCAAATGGGGCACACTTCACACTTAAGTGGTAACTGTTGTTGTATGAAAATTCTTCTAATGGTAGATGAGTATCCTAGTTTCCACCAAAATTAATTGCATATGCTCTAATTGTATATTTCATTGTTTGAATGGTACGCTCACTTTGGCCATCAGTTTGGGGATGGTAAGCGGTACTCAGATCCAGTTGCGTTCCTAATGCTTTCTGTAGTGATTGGCAAAATCTTGATGTGAAATGACTGTCACGATCTGATATAATTGATACAGGCACACCGTGCCTTGCTACGATCTCGTTGATGTACAGTCTTGCCAAGTTTTCTATCTTGTAATCTTCACGGACAGCTAGACAAGTTTTCTGTCTTGTATTATGGTCTTCATCCATTATCAAAGTTCTCAAAATGCCATAAACTAGCACCCAAATTCTTTCTGCAAGTTACAATCCTGCCACCTTCTTTTCTCTTAACTGTTTGACCAATCCTTTCAACATTTCTGCTAGAGTGTTGGCTCCCTTAGAAGCTTTGCTTTGAGCTTCCAGTATCCTAGCCTTAATGCTAGAGTGAATTGTCATGCTCATAGATCGAGCTTGTCTCGGTTTCACCCGCTCTTTCCTACTCAATGCATCCGCTACTACGTTCGCTTTACCTGGGTGGTAGCGAATCTCACAGTCATAATCATTGGAAAGTTATATCCATCATCTCTGACGCATGTTTAATTCTTTTTGATCAAAAATGTGCTGAAGGCTTTTATGATCAGTGTAGATAACACTCTTTGTTCCATACAAATAGTGTCTCCATTTTTTAAGAGCAAATACTACTGTGCCCAACTCTAAATTATGAGTGGTGTATTTCTCCTCGAGGATTTTGATTTGTCTGGATGCGTATGCATTTACCTCGTTTCTCTGCATCAACACACAACCAAAACCTTGGTTTGATGAGTCACAATACATTACAGAGTCATTCAATCCTTCAGGTAACGCCAAAATCAGGGCATCACATAACATGTCCTTTAAGGTCTGAAAAGCATTCTCTTGTTTATTACCTCACTCAAACTTCTTGTTGTTTTTAGTTAACAGGGTGAGAGGCTTTGCAATCTTTGAGAAGTTTGCGATAAATTGCCTATAATATCCTGCCAATCTTAAGAACGAACGAATCTCAGTTGGGGTCTTCAGGGGATTCCAATTCTTTACTGTTTCGATTTTGCTGGGATTCACATGAATACCTTCACTCTTCACTACATGTCTGAGAAAACAAACCTCTTGTAACCAAAATTCACATTTTGAAAAATTTCCTAACAGTTTCTCTTTTTCAAGCAACTCTAGTATCAATCTCTGGTGAACCTCATTCTCCTCTTTGGAATTTGAATAAATTAAGATGTCATCAATAAATACAATGACAAACTTGTTAAGATACGGCCTCATCCTGAATGCAGTTTTTGGAATATCTTCTTCGTGTACTCTCAATTAATGATAACCATATCGAATGTCTATTTTCTAAAAATACCGTGACCCTTGTAGCTAATCGAACAAGTCATCGATCCTGGGAAGAGGGTGCCGGTTCTTGATAGTCAGCTTGTTCAACTCTTGATAGTCTATACACATGCGGAATGAACCATCCTTCTTTCTTACAAACAACACTGGTGCTCCCCAGGGTGAAGAACTAGGTCATATGAAAACTTTGTCTTGGAGCTCTTTGAGTTGGTTTGATAGTTCTTGCATTTCTGTAGGTGCCAACCGGTAAGGTGATTTTGCAAGAGGCATAGCGCCAGGAATAAGATCTATGCGAAACTCTTCTTCGCGAGATGAGGGTAAACCTGATAAATCTTTTGAAAACACGCCAGGGAAATCACGTACAACAGGGATATCTTCAAGTTTTAGCTCGTTCACTTTCATGGTCTTCAACTATTTTAGGTTCCCTTCGGGACGTTCTCCATAAACTTCTAAATTCTCTCCGTTGGATAACAAAATTTGGACTATTTTCTCATAACAAACTATCTTAGCTCTAGGCCTTGACAACCAATCCATTCCTATGTTCACGTCAAAACTACCATGTCCAAAAGGAATCGAGTCGATGATGAACGTATGACATTCTAGTTCTAGTCCATATCCGTAGATAATCTTGTTGGTTTCTAACTTTAGACCGTTAGCAATTTAAATTTTGTAATCAGGGTTTATAGCACTAGGTTTCGAGTTAATCAAAGGAAAGAAGTCAGTAGAAATAATACTAAAATAGGCATCGAAATCGAATATTATGGTAGAAAATGATCGATGAAAGAAAACGTACTCCTCATGACGTTTGGATCTTGCTGAGCTTCAGCGGTACCTATGTTGAAGGCACTATCACATGCCTTATTTCCATTGTTTCCCCTAATTACAGAAGCTAGACCCTAAATGTAGCGATCAATACACTTGCTTTCTGGAGTGACCGTGCGCAGCACTAGTCTAGCAAACTCATGGAATCGAGTTGTGTACTTATCAACATCAGCTCCAATCGTAACATGATCCCAGAACTCTTCCTTCAATTTCTTAATTTCATTACCTGGACAATATTCTTCCATCAATAACTTCTTTAGGTCTTCCCAAGGTTGGGCTATAGCAATTGTCCGACCTCTTGTCCAAACTAGTGTGTTCCACCAAGTTAAGGCGCGACTTTGCAGCACACAAGTCGTGAATTCGACTTGGCTTTCTGCGGGACACTTACTAATGTAGAGCACATACTCCATTTCTTCCAACTATGATAGTAGGCCAACTGCTCTTTTAGTTCTAAAGAATTCCTTTGCACCACAAGACTTGAATGTCTTGTAACTGCAACCTTGTATGTTGCATACTTAGTTTGTCCTTATCTCTCTTGCTTTAACTTAGGGTCGTTAGCATTTTAGTAGAGTATACCTATTTTAACTTCTCATAAGTCAAATCGATTAACGACTCAAATTTCCAGTAAACAAAGCTCGTATCTGCTCTAGGTTCGCTTGGTATGGATGTACCTTGATTAGTTTCCATGATTCATTCCTGAGTTGCACGTGTTTCTTCTCGGAGGTATGGTTTTAAACAAATTTTATCCACAACATTTATTTAAGACATTACTTTGACCAAAGTATAATTCGAGTAGCTTACATATATATGATGCAGCTTTAAATGTAATGAAATAACATTCATTCAAACAGAGATGCGACGAAAGTTTATATAGAGAAAAGAGATGAACGTTATCACATACGTAGTTTTAATTCTCCCATAATGATTGTTAGCTAAAAAAGGATACGTCTTCAAAAGTTTGTATTTCGTAGTAACCTCCAACAAAGTTGGGTTTTTAACCTAAATCGTGAGAGAAAGGTTTTGACTAAAAAAGATATATTTCAAGTAATGCACAATAAATAAATTTTATTTATTTATTTATTCATTTTATTTAAAAAATTATTATTTTTTTGTTTTATTAAAGTCATAATAAGGATTTCTAAAATTTGAAGTCATAATAAAGTTTTCCAAAAATTTAAAGTCAAAGTAACCAAATACAATGATACCAATACAAAAGAATTTATTTTTTGATAATAAAAACATTTTTCCGAACGCGAGTTGAATAAATATATTCAACAAAATTTGGTGTTTATATGTATCTTATAATACATGAGTTTTGATGCTAAATCGATGTAACCGTTGAAAAATACAAGTGCATCCTGTTTTTTTTAAAGAAAGTGTTCAAAAAGTACTTCACTTGTACATGTTTTGTTAGCAAAGGACTTGGACTCGTCCAAATAAGTACCATCTCCGGAACATAATGCCAGGACGAAAATTGTTATCATGGTTACCCAATTAACCAGCATCAAGTATAAGGTTCTCGTTCTTGTATCAATCCTTTTATCTCAAAAGGGGGTCTTCCATACGATGGTCATACAACCAAACAACTAGAGTGATAATACTCATAAGCGAGTTGCTCCTAAGGCAACTAATGACGTAATCTGTCTCATCAAATATCTTTAAGAACGAAACGTTTAAGTAACGGGTTTCTACGATATAAACGATGTCAACTCACATAGTGGATGAGAAATAGTCGTTTGAAATATGCACGGTAGGGTAAGGACAAAACACCGCGCATTTATGCTTTCAACCCTAGTTTGTCTATAGTCGCGTTCCATCTACGTCGTTTGAGTATCCACATCCAAATATCCAAGCCTCACCCATCCTCGAGTGAATTCTTCAAAGGTCTTAATCCATGTAGCAACTTGAAGCATAATTTCACAACTCATCAAACAAGAACTGTCATGCAATCAAGGTAGAAGTTGGTAAAAGGCTTAATGTTTTTGAAAAATTGACTCAACTTTGGGATCGCTCAGAAACAAAATCTTGAATCACTAAACACGGAGTTTGCAAACAGCACGGAATGCTTGTTTTTGCAGCCAAAACGGTTGGCTTAATAGTATGATGAAATAAGACAGAGACATGACCAAAGTATAGGTTGACGCAACTCTAATAGTGAAAGAACAAACGTCTCTACATGTCGTGCATACGTAGTTCACCTACTGCTCGCCTCTGGCTCTGACTCGAAATCTATCAACGAGTCCTCCTCAAGGTGTTATGTAGGGTAAGGTTATGAAAAGTAGTTAAGTGTATGTCGCGACTCACTCATGGAATCATTAGCGCGCGAAGACGATCTATGGGACATATTGTGACTGTGACGGTGTCCATAATAACAAGGTGCTTAGGGACAGTGTGACACTATAACGACAGTAACCGATGTGAAAGCAAACTCAGAACATAAATGGACCAATCAAAATAAGCATGATGTACTAAAATCAAATAGTGGACATCTAAAAGCATGCATTGTACGATGCACATAATTCCTAGTATGCTTTTCAGTGACTAAAGTGGAAAGTCGGTTTCTAAACTTGTTTAAAATAATGACTATACCTAGTGTTGCATGATACTCCCTGAATTAGACATAGTTGATCAAGTTATGTCTAATTTAGGTCTAATGATGCAACCACTCGGACTAGTCGACTCATTTCATATTTGGTGTTTTTAGAAAAGAAAATCATTTTAGTTATAGTTCATATTTTTATTTTTGGAAAACCGGCATTCTCTATAACCTTAGGCTCTGATTACCAATCTTTCACACCCCACCAAGGCGGAACCGTAAGGTGTAACATATTAATAAACATCACACAAGATGATAGATAAAACATCATACATGAATTAAGATAAAAGAAAATTATCCGAATTACAACATTTCCCAGTACAAGTTTAAAAAGTACAAATGATAATAACTTGAAAGAAAGTAGACATCTTGAACATGTCCAATTACAATGCACTAAGTTTCAACTTTACGAATGTCACCTGAAAAGCATGATAAAAATGGTCAACTATCAAAATAGTTGGTGAGCTCTCAGGGTTATGTACACAAAATATAGTTTTAGAAAAGAGTAGTGGTATGTGTTTAAATACACATACCTTTGACCTTTAAAAACGTGCTTAAAAGACTAAAAACATACCAAAAATACATTGTATTTGTGTGTTGTGCATTTATATTGTATAGGTAACGGATATTTAAGAAAAGGACAAAAACGAAGCCAAAACGACAAAACCGAGCACGGGAATGAAAAAAGCACAAAAAGTCAAAGTCAAAGTCAACCCCGACAAAGTCAAAAGTCAAAGCCGAAAAACCGAAGCCGAAGGCATAAACATATTGGGCCAACCCGTACCCGAGTTAATGGGCCGGGTCAGCCCAATATGTTTACTTATCAATTTTAAAAGCCCAATACTAAGCCCAATCCCACTTAACAACTGTTAACCCATAAACCCTTTACCCCTTTTTCATTGTTAGTCCTTAAGGACTAACATTGTTAGTCCAAAAGGACTAACGGTGCAAACACACCTATCATACTGAGGGACCAAAGTTGCCATTTCCCACAACCTTTACCATGTTATCACCAAAACAATAATTCAAAACAAACGACCATTTTGGCTCCAAATTGCCATAACAGGGTCTTCAGCCTCTGCCCCCTACAACCTCACGACAAAAAACATCACCCTCCCCTCAACCCCACTTTACATGGGCCAATTTCCATGTTGGCATTCCCACACAACCTCATTTGTCCATGGAAGAAGACAAGAAATAAAGGGTTGAGATCATTTGACTTGAAGAGCACACAAGATAGATGGCTGAGATGATTTTGGACTTCTCCTCACACAAGAAACACACTCTTGTTTTTCCTCACACATAAAACACACTTCAAAGGGGAAGATTTAAGTATTTTTAGTATAAATAGGTTCTTTGTAAGCCCTTGGAGGCAAGTAGTTTATATCTAGTTTAGTTTTTTAGCTTATTGCAGCACTTTTTAACTTATTTAAGTCTTGTACTCTTTTTAAAAAAAGTTTAATGAAATTTATGTTTTTGTGAAAAAATTTGTTTTTAAGTTAATGGAAATTTATGTTTTGAAAATGTTTGATAAGCTCTCATAAGCTCACTTTATTTTGTTTAAGTTGTTTGACTAAAGAAAATTTAAGCTTTAAAGAGTTTAAGCTAAGTTACATCAAAAATTCACCCCTAAATTTTACCTCAGCTTAATGGATGATAAGCCAAATTTGGATGGGCTTATGGATACCACCAGCTTATCTTTGATAAGCTAGAGCTTGTAGATCAGCTTATTATAAACACTTTTTGCCCTGTTTAGAGCAAGGGCTTTTGTAAGTTCTTATTTTCAAATTTTAAGCTTATCTACTATTTGCTTATTGTACTGCTTATTTATTGTTTATTTTTAGCTTATTTGTCCTTATTATTGATGATTGTTGCTTATATATGCTTTCTTGAAGTTTAAATTTCATTTGTTAAGTTGTTAAGTTAATACTGTTAGTTTATGACTTAATACTGATTATCTTAGTTTGCTTATTTTAAGTGCTTATCTGTGGTTGAAATTTGCTTATTATTGGTTAATTTTGCTTTGTTGTTATCTGCTTTCAAAACTCTTTGCTTAAAACTTTAAAAATCATGTTAAAAATGGAAAAGCAATTCTTAAAGGGATGTTTGGTTTAAGAACCAAAGTGGGTCAAAACTGGTTGAAAACTGTTTGGGTCACTTGGTTAACTTTTACAAACCTTTTTTAAGTCATACCAATCTGTTTTTAAGAGTTTCAAAGTCTAAAACTTATTTTGAAAGTGTATTGAGGTCATGGTTTGAGTCTGTGGGTTTTTACCTTTTTAATATAGCTTATTTACTTTAGATTTTGATTAGGTGTTTTTAGTGTTGTTTTCATACTTGTTTATGTCAAAGAATGCAGTAGGATTAGAGTAGTTTAAGTATGCAATTGTGGTTTAGTTTTTGTCAAAAATCTGTCAAGTCAAGTAGATGTCTAAAATAGTTGTCCAAATCAATATAAGTTGCCAAAACTAGTCGAGAGTCCAAAAATGACTCAAGTTTCCAAAGACAGTTCTCGTTACCTAAAGTAACGTAACACAAATCAATGTATATGTATGCTATAGTGTTTATGTGAGGCACTACTTAAACGTATTCAGCCTAACCATTCTAAACATCCAATCAAGTTCCAGTTGTATTGTGTGGCACAAACACTTAGTACTATGCACCCTTGTGCGGGGAATGAGGAGGGGCTAATCTCCTAATAGCACTATCCATAAGTACTAACGTCTCAATCCCGTTGAGGGGGAAAGTGAGTTAAAGGTAGTGGCGAGTTCCAAGCATACAACAACATGCATATTAAGTTCAAGGTTCAAAGTTCAACACGTCTTCAAATTTCAACAAGTTCAAATCAAGTTCAAAGTTCAACACGTTTCTAAAGTTCAACAAGTTCAAATCTGATTTCCATACGTTTAAAACAAGTTCAAGTTCAAATATGCTTAACAGATTAATAACTTAAAGTAATTGCATAACAAATGACACATCATGCTTTCCACCCTTTGTGGGAGGAGAAAAAACAAGAATAATGCAGTTAGCCCTTTTTGCCCCATAGTTAAAAAAAGCATTATGTCATCCCCCCCCCCCCCCGCAGCGTTTAAGCTTATTTCTTGCTTATTGTACATTTGCTTATTAGGACTTGATAAGTATTAGAGTTTAGCTTATTTGCTTCTTATTTGCTTTTTGAGTTTTAAAAATCCAAAACAGTTTAGCCACTTAGTCATGTAGGTAGTTTAAGCAATATGTTATTTGTTATTAGCTTATTTGTAAGTTGTGTCAAAAGTGTCTTTTTTAAAGTTGCTTATTTAGCTTATATAAAGCTTTTTCATAAAAAAATTGCAAAAATAAAAACGTGGGAAATTAGGAAGTCTAGGGTGAGCAAGACTCGAACCCTGGACCTCACCAACCTCAACCACGCTTTTAACACAACACTCACTACCACCAACACCAGTAGGGCTATCTGGTGGTAGTTTTCAAAATTTAATATATGACCTCTCTTTAGCCTTTTAGCTTATCCAGCTTATTTGGCTTAATTTCAGCTTATTTTGATAAGCTGCTTTTCTCATTTTATTTTCCCTAGGACCATCACTGTTTAAAGTATTTTTCATGATTTTTTCAGATTTTTCCAAATTCATTTAGTATTTTTAATATTTAATTTAGATAAAAACTGTTTTTAATTCATAATAAATTAAATAAATGTCAAAAAAATATAATTCTTTTTTTTAAATTTTGTTTTATCATTTAGGACTTAGAAAAATTAAATTTTCTTTCATAGGATTAAATTTGTAGAATTTGATTTTTTAAAGAACGGGATTTGGTCCCGTTATCGTTTTTCTTCGTTTTTAGGGTTTTAGCTTTAATAACTTTTGTTTTTAGTGTGCCTTACTTATTTTTCCCATAGAATTAGGAAATCCAATCAAAATCTTTGTTATTCAAACATCAAATATCAAACCGATTTTCGACTCTCAAATTTGCATTCCTCTTTGGGAAAAACGACCCGAGAATGTCATATACTACTCGGATTTCAATGATTTTCTTTCTTTAAACCTTTTCAAGGGTCACTTGATTTTGTTTGGTTAATATAAGTAGTATTATTATTTATATATACGTAAAGTTTGAAATCACATGCCGTGAAACTATTTCCTTTATATACAACCTTGTTAGGTTTTCCATACTATCTGTCTCTCTAGTAGGGATGAAATGTGATGATTTGGTAAGGCGGTCTACAATGACCCAAATTATGTCATGTCCACTTGATGTTTTTGGTAATTTTATAATGAAGTCCATCATTATTCTTTCCCATTTCCATGTAGGAATCTCTGGTTGTATCCGTAAGCCGGATGGATTCTGACATTCTACTTTAACTTTAGAGCATGTTAAACACTTGCCAACATACTCAGAAATGATTGCCTTCATGTTAGGCCACCAATAGAGTTTCTTTAGATCCTGATACATCTTGTCAGAACCTGGGTGGATGGAATACTTTGATTTATGGGATTCATGCATGATTAAGTCCCTTAAATTACCAAAGAGTTGTAACCAACTTTGATTCTTGATACATCGGGTTCCATCAGGATGTACTTCAAATGCTTTGTCCATTCCTCGTAGGTTCTTAGCTTTGATGTTCTCTTCTTTGATTGCCTCGGTTTGGGCTTTGAGGATTTATGATGGTAATTTTAGGTGAAGGGTCATAACTAATGCTCTAACTCAGAGTGGTTTGATCGTTCCTTCCGGCTTAAGGCATCTGCTACAACATTTGCCTTTCCAGGATGGCAGTGAATCTCACAATCGTAATCTGCAAGCAATTCTAACCAACGGCGTTGTCTCATGTTCAACTCTTTCTAATCAAGGATATGCTAAAGACTTTTATGATCAGTGAACACAGTACACTTTGTGCCATACAGATAGTGTCTCTAAATTTTAAGAGCGAACACTACAGCTCCTAATTTAAGGTCGTGTGTGGTATAGTTCTCTTCATAAGGCTTGAGTTATCGAGATGTATATGCAATAACTTTTTCTCTTTGTATTAACACCGCTCCTAGACCTTGATGTGATGCATCATAGTAAACGACAAAGTCATTGTTTCCTTCTGGTAATGCTAAGATTGGAGTTTCATACAATTTTTGTTTTAGCAGTTGGAAGGCTGACTCTTGGTTTTCTCCCTAGATATACTTCTTGTTTTTCTGGGTTAATTCAGTCAAAGACTTTGCAATCTTCAAAAAACCTTCGATGAATCTCCGATAGTAGCCAGCGAGTCCTAAGATTTAGCATACTTCTGTGGGTGTAGTAGAAGGTGCCCTATTCTTAACTGCTTCAATCTTGGCGGGGTCAACGTGAATTCCTTGACTGTCAATCACGTACCCGAGAAATTACACGATACTGATCCAGAAATCACATTTGGAAAACTTGGCATACAATTTCTCCTTTTTGAGTAATTCCAGTATTATTCTCAAGTGATCTGCGTGTTCTTCTTTGTTACGGGAGTAGATAAGAATATCATCAATGAACACTATCACAAATTTATCCAAGTATGGTTTGCATACACGGTTCATGAGGTCCATGAACATAGCAGGCGCATTAGTTAAACCAAATGGCATCACTTGGAATTCGTAGTGTCCGTACCGTGTTCTGAAAGCAATCTTGGGAATATCTTTGTCCCTGACTCTCGGTTGGTGATATCCTGATCTCAAGTCAATTTTTGAGTAAGTACTCGAACCTTGAAGTTGGTCGAATAAGTCATCGATCCTGGGTAATGGGTAACGATTCTTTACGATAAGTTTATTCAGATCCCGGGAATTGATACACATTCTGAAAGACCCGTCTTTCTTTTTAACAAAGTACTTGGTCGGATAAAACCTCGGTCTGCTAACTCTTGTAGTTGGTTTGATAGTTCCTGCATTTCTGAAGGGGCTAATCTGTAAGGTGCTCGGGCTACTGGTGCCGCTCCTGGAATTAAATTGATTTGGAATTCTACTTGGCGAACCGGAGGAAGGCCAGGTAGATTTTTAGGAAAAACTTCTGGAAATTCTCTAACTACTGGTGTATCTTCTAGTCGTTTTTCGTCTGACTTCTTCTCCATTACATGGGCTATGAAAACTTAATATCCCCTGGAGATATATCTTTCGGTTTTAATACAGGACATGAGGTTTAGTCTGGTATTACTTCGATCACCTCGTATGATCAAAGTTTTGTCGTCGATGGAGACGTGGACGACCTTCTCGTCACAGATAATTTTAGCATGATACTTGGATAACCAATCCATACCAATGACGACGTCGAAACTACCGAGTTTAATCGGCATGAGATCAATTTCAAAAGGTTGGTTTAGCAAAATCAGGGTGCAACATTGGATAACGGTATTAGTGCCTAATTGGTTTCCATCGGCCATTTCAATGTCATAGGTAGTATCTAGTGTAATTGGGGGGGGATATTAAGCATAAAAGCAAGAGATATGGATACAAAACTTTTATCGGCTCCTGAATCAAATAATACTCTAGCTAGATGTTGATTTAGAAAAAATGTACCCGTGACTACGTTCGGGTCTTCGTGAGCGTTCTTGTCCCTTAGCAAGTATGCTTTTAAATAGGCACTGTTGTTTACTTTTGGGCACTGATTTCTGTAATGTCCTTTCTCTCCACATGCATGATAAGTTACTGACACTGGTTGCAGGTTGCTTCCAGTGGCTGGCCCTTTGTTTTTGTAGTTTCTGGTCAGATGACCCACCTTGTTGCAAGTCTGACACTTAACAGTGTAAGGTCCTGCGTGATGCAGGGTGCATTTCTTACACAGGGGAAGGCTTCTAGTATACCTACTATTTTCAGTTGGGGTGACAGCATAAGCCCTAACAGTTTCTTGCCTTCTATTCTGTTGTTGGTGGTGATCATTGTTACGGTTGCTATTGTTGTTGCAGTTATTCTGGTAGTTATTGTTGAAGGTTCTTCTATCATCAAACTTTTGTTTGTAATCATTAGTTCCTTGCATAGAATTGTGCTTTGTTACCGGATCCATTAACCTCTGGGTTATAGAAATGGCATCCTCCAAAGTTTGAGGCTTTGAAGCAGTAACATTCCCTTTAATACTTCTGGGTAATCCCCCGATGAAGACTTCCATGAGTTTCTCAGAATTTGGCACCATAGTTGGGCATAAAACTGCCAATTCCTAGAATCTTCTAACGTAAGTCTTGAGATCATTTCTTTTTACAGTTAGATTATTAAATTCATCTTCCATTTTCTTGATCTCAGTTCGAGGACAATACTTCTTTATTAAGAGCTTTTTAAATTCGGACCAGTGAATCTTGTAGGCTTCCTCTATCCCAATAGGCTGGGAGAATGAATTCCACCAGGACAAAGCTTCTTCAGTTAGCGTACCAGTAGCAAATTTCACTTTGCAGTCCTCGGTACAGTTGCTATAAGAAAATACCGATTCAGTTCGTTTAAACCAGCGGATGAGGCCAACAGCGTCTTTCGTACCTTTAAAATTGAAAGGTTGGCAGCTCATAAACTCTTTGTAGCTACATTTTCTTGCTACATGGGCTTCTCCTTATCCGGTGTTCATGTTGGTATTGTCAGCATTTACCATGGTAGCAGCTTGTGCTTCCAGACTGCGGAAACACTATCACCAACTAGTTTCCTGATGGCGGCCTGAGTCATGGCTGGTGCTGCAGATGTTGATGTTCTCTTAGGATCCATTCTATCAACATTTACAAAACAACACTGAATAAGAATTCATATAATGATAGTCATATCACAAGTCATCATATAAAAATCAAAAATTTCATACTTAGTGATATTGAATTTATTTTGACATATCATTGTATAGATTCTCATTTTGATGCAAGTCCTAACAATGAAATACACATCCTTTGATATTACATTGTAGGCTATAATGGAAGATTAGGACATCGACCACACTAACAAGCATTTTAACTCTATTAGGTTTCTCGGGATAGTTTATCTTCTCTGTGTTTCATACCGCGATCCACTTAGATAAATTTCTGGAAGTCTTAGATTTCAATTTTTATGCTCATGTCTGGATTATTGATTGTATCCTTGATATCTGGTACAAAAGTTTTGAGAAAAACGTGGTGGTAAGAGAACCATAGTAATTCCGGATAAAGATATGAGTCATCACACTACAGAATATATACATAAATTGGTCTCATAAAACAACAAGGTATAATGGAATCACCACTATATTAAGTCATAAACAACTTGTCTACATATTTTACATAGTCAAAATTTGACAAGTGTCATTATTTATGCCACACATCTAGTGGTTGGATTCTAACAAAAGATGTAATTGATAAGGATCTAGTCTAGTAGTCTGGTGGTCCTCCCTTATGGTTCTTGAGTTCACAGATCTTGTCCAGAAGACTCTTCATATCTGATCGATGGCGAACCTGGATATCCTCGATGAGTATCTCTAGAGTAGAAGTCCTGACGCGAGCAAGAACAATCTCGCCGTCATGCCTTATTTTCTCTTTTTGAAATCCAAAAATCTAAGTACGAGCTTCTTGAAGTTCGGTTTCTAGTTGGTCAAAGTCTTGCTGTATAATTACTCTACCATTACCAAGACCTTTTATAATATCTTCTATGTGCTCAATGCGCTCAAGAGGGAGCTCATCTAAGTGATTCAAAATAGTCTCGATTTATTCCTCATGACGTTCTAAACTCGTCTTATGAGAACTTTCTCCAATCTCAAATACTTGAGGTAGAGCAGAAGTAGGGGAGGATGATCGGGAGCGGGCTCATTTATTAGGTGGCAAAATCTCCTCGAGAAAAAAGAAATCTTAAGAATAAAACATTTGTGATAGTGATAACACTGGAGATGGAGGCAAAACAGTTGGTGGAGCAATAGGAGCTTGTGGTGGAATAGGTGATTCATTACTAGTATTATATGCTTGCATGACCTTCATATACAGGTCATCGTGGAAAGGTAAGATGGCTAGCAAGGCCAAAAGATTCTTAGTTAAATTGTAACACCCCTAAATTGGGTCGCAGCGGAATATGGGTTAGGGGTGGTACTTCATAGATCAATAACACAAGATATATATAAGAACGACCATTAAAATCCGTTTAAAATTGATACATTGGATTTAACAAATTGTTTGTTACAAAAGCCCGAAGCTTCACTTGTTCAAAATACAAAGATTTCTAGCCAATAACAGATATACAAAATGTAATGCGACAAAATCTTTAATGCATGACATCCAAATCAAAACCACCAATGTTCCTTTGCCTCGTGCCTTATTGATCCCCTAAAAACGCTTTTAAACGTCAATATTATGGAGTGAATTTATAGGTGTTATAAAAGTATACTGTAGGACCGCCAAAGATTTTTCCCATGATAATGAACATTAATGTAAACATCATAAAAATGAAAATTTGTTTTCCTAAGCTCATTGTCACTGAAGCTCGACATGTATGAATGCATATAAATTGCCAACATTGCCGTGATGGGATGTTTCTAACCGCAACTTCCTATGTCCGACATGGTATTCGTTCATTTTCCGAGCAAACGGGCACAGCGAGTGAAGTATGACTCACCGAACGGGGATGTCAAATCTCAAATAGATAATATTTATAAACTTCTGCGCTCACAACTAGTATAATTGGGACAATTCTATGATTTATGGCTCAGATGGGTTATCGCTACTTAGGCGAAACACGGTAATCGGTAATGTGAAAATGTCCACTTAGTCCAATTGTAAAACATTGCTTTGTTTCTCACCCCAAAACTCTGTAAATATTAAAATGTTAAACGTTGGGGCTATGTAACTCACTTGTGTGTATGAATATACAATTATATCACAGAAATGGTAGAAAAACGCCGAATGCAACCTTAAATAATTACTTAGGTCGTATAAGTTCTAAGCATTTTTGAATAAATTACTACTTATTACATTCTATATAGCTACATCACCATTCTAATTGCGTTTGTTGAAATCGTTATTTATAAAGTTAAAACGTTATAAATATTTCATTAGTAAAAACGGACCAAACTTTATCGTTTTAAGCTGTTTTCTACGTTCTTTTGTCCACACTTTCGTTATTAAAAACGAGTTATCAAAATATTACATTTTCATATTTTTAGTCCCCTTGATGAACAGTGGTTTTACTGTTTCATGACAAGTTTATAAATTTAGTTATCGTAAAACCCGTAAATGTCGTATTTTATCCGTTTTAGCTCTGATTTTAGTGATTCTTTCGAGCACGTCTTCGTAATTACAAATCTTATCAAAATATAACATTTTTCAAAAATATGTATCTTAGTTTTTATGAATTAGTGTTTTTAATGTTCATGTTTTTAAAATTATTTTTTTATAAACTTTAATTATCGTAAACTTGCGAAATTCATAACTCCTTCGTTATTGATTGAAAAATTACGATTCTTATTGTTTTAGAATCCTAAAATTATGTACTATCTGGGAAAAATAATAAACCTTATATATCAGAAGTATTTTATAACTTGTTTTTTTATAAGTTTTTCTTTTTATAAGCGTTTAATTAACGTAAAACTTAAATTAGAGTACTCCTTCGTGTAATAAATCGGTTTTTTGAGTTTCTCTACATGCCACACAATCTATTGTGACATAGTAGTATTTTATATAAATTATAAAATATTATATGTTAAATTCGAATTTCAAACAGAAGGTTTTGAACTTTTTCTTAAAATGTGTTTAAAATGAGTTTTTCTAACTTTTAAGTTTAATCACTTTGTTACAAGTCCATTACAACACTCATAATCACATGTATTACAATCTTAGGGTCTATACTCCATGATTAGTCCATATATTGTCCAAAAATCACAAGATCCAAATGTGTACACACTTATTTATCCAAGAACTTCCATAAGTATACTTTTTAGTTAACTTGTTTACATATACTTTTTAGGGTTATTATACAAAGAAGTTACTATACTTTCCCAAAAAGTTCGCCTAAATTACTAAACTTTCATTTTGTTCACTTAGGTTACTAAACTTATGAAACATGACCATTTGGGGGTTTACTCAATTGTAAAATTATACATAATAAATCATTAAACTGTAAAAAACATGAAATTTAAGTTACTTAGCTTACCTAAATATATACGTCAGGTTGCTCGGTATTAAAATCTTGAATTTTATGGGGTGTATGTTTATAAAAAGATCAGTAACCTAAAGTGAACAAAATGAAAGTTGAGTAACTTAGACGAACTTTTTGGGAAAGTATTAGTAACTTTCTTTGTTCTATTAACCCTACTTTTTATACATAAACCAACACTTGTACATTACTATATTCTCATTATAACATTGATATGAACATTATACAAACATATATAAAAGTTTACACTAATCATACACAAGTGTAAAAAATCTTTTTACAAGTAAAACATATTCTTAGATGGTGTTTAACTACACAAGACTTTTTATATGCCATAAAATCATGAAAATAAAGGAGATTAGAGTTTTAGGTAAGCCTTAATATGAAGTTTGGTAATGAACAACTAATCTAAAAATAGGTTTAGATGACAAACCCATGTTGCAATACCAAGAAAACCTGGTTTTTCTAAGAATCCTTAAACTTCTATTCTTGGCTTAAACACTTGTAAATGCTCTATACAATCTTCTAAACATACGGTCATCTTATAATGATGTTAGAAATGTGTGTAATGTTTGTAGATTATTTTTGGTATAGATTTGGTATGTTATTGGTGTTGGCCATGGGTATAGAGAGAGAACCAAGAGAGATGAGTTTGATTTTGATAAGTGAAATGAGAGTGAGAGTTTATCTACTAGCATGCATGAGTTATAAGTATTATGAGCTAGTCAAATACATGTTGAGGGTCTTATGGAAGGTCTTGGTCAAGTTCACTATTAGGAAAAGTCTTGAGAAAATATCTAAATGTTCCTAAAAGGTGAGATCATCCCATGAAATTTAGGGGAGGTGTTTTGTAGATAGTTTCTTTGTATCTATCTACCCACCATATCCGGTTTTATATGTATATATGTGATGTTATTTTGTAAATTTTTAGTATTGGATACAATTGTGGGTATTTGTTGAAGCGTAGAAAAGTTTTGTGGATCCAGGAATTGCCTAAAGTTATTTGTATCGCTGGAAATGTAAAACACTTTACGTAACCAATATAATAAAATGATCAAAGTTAATAATTTTCCTCAAATAATTACTTACACGTTTATTGACTTGTAAAACATTTAATGTTTGATGCACGTGTACATTTGAACGATAATTTTTAGCTTATGCGATTTTAACCTTAACGATTCGGATTTAAAAAGCTAACGCGTACATTACTAAAAATACATAGTGAATTTATTGACGACTTACAAAGACCCTAAAACAGGGTGTTATAGTCTTCCCCATTAAATGAGCCTTTGTCCTCAAGGGCTTAAGACTGCGACACTTGTACGACGGTGTGGTCTTTGTGAAGAGGTGTGGATACTTCTTTCGGAATTGGTCTTCACGTTCCCAGGTGAACTCAGGACCTCGCCTAGAGTTCCATCGAACCTTGACAATTAGGACAGCCTCAATCGTTTAACTTCACGTTCCATGATTTCTACTGGCTCCTCGGGACGATTGAAGATGTCATCAAAATGAAGTCCATCCAATGGTACGGCTAATGGTTCGTTGGCATAGCACTTTTTCAAGTTGGATACATGGAACGTATTGTGAACCCTGCTCAGCTCTTGCGGAAGCTCAAGCTTGTATGCAATGGATCCAACCTTTTCCAACACCTTGAACGGTCCAACGTACCTAGGGTTCAACTTCCCCCGTTTGCCAAAACGTACGACCCCTTTCCAAGGCGAAACTTTAAGCATAACTTTATCCCCAACTTGGAATTCCATCGGCTTACGCTTTAAATCGGCGTAACTCTTTTGCCTATCACAGGCGACTTGCATCCTTTGCTTGATCTGGATGATCTTCTCTGTTGTTTCTTGAACTAATTCCGGACCAGTGAGTTGCACTTGTCCAACCTCGGCCCAACACACAGGTGAACGACACTTTCGACCGTAAAGTGCTTCAAATGGTGCAGCCTTGATGCTAGCGTGATAGCTATTGTTATATGAGAACTCGACTAATGGCAAATGGTTAACCCAACCCTTTCCAAAGTCGATATAGCCATAAGCATGCAGCATATCCTCGAGAGTTAGAATAGTCTCTCGCTTTGTCCGTTATGTTTGTGGAATGGTTACGCAGTCTCATATCCAAGCTTGTTTACCCAAAGCCTTCTGAAGTGACCTCCAGAAATTTGACGCAAACCTAGGGTCGCCATCACAAATGATTGAGACAGGTATCCCATACCTTGTGACCACCTCCTTTAGATACATTCTTGCCAGTTTCTCCATGGGATTAGTTTCCCTCATTGGTACGAAGATTGCAGACTTAGTGAGTCGGTCAACAATTACCCAAATTGTGTCATAGCCTTGTGACGACTTAGGAAGCTTCGTGAGAAAATACATAGTGATTGTTGGTCCCATTTCAATTGAGGTATCTCGGGTTTATGTACCAATTAAACCCATAGCCTTTTGATGTTCAACCCTTGACCTTAGCACAAGTCAAACATTTGCTAACATAGGTGGCGATGTTAGCCTTCATATTGGGCCACTAATAGCTTCTTATTGTCCTATGTACATCTTGTCAGAACTTGGGATGAATCTAGAGTATTTGACTTGTGGGACTCGTGTATGATCACAGTCCTCAGGTCACTATAACATGGTAACCAACTCCTGCCATTTAAGCATAGAGTTCCATCTGCACGGGGTTCTAACTTTTCCGTTCTAAGTTTCTCTGGATCCTTAGAATTTTCAATCAACATACCTCCAACATCTTCGTTCTTGATGTTCTTTGGTTTTCGTGCTTCAGTCTGAGCATTCAAGATTTGCTTAGGAAGATCCAAGCCAATAGTCATGACTAAGGCTCGAACTCTTAATGGTTTATTTCGTTCTTTCCTGCTCAAAGCATCAGCAACAACATTTGCCTTTCCCGGGTGATAACGAATCTCACAATCGTAATCACTGAGCAACTCTAACCAACGACGTTGCCTCATGTTCAACTCTTTCTGATTAAGAATGTGTTGTAAACTCTTATGATCAGTGAACACCGTACACTTGGTCCCATACAGATAGTGCCTCCAAATCTTGAGAGCGAACACTACTGCTCCAAGTTCCAAATCATGAGTCGTATAGTTCTTCTCATGAATTTTCAATTGGCGTGATGCATAAGCAATCACCTTCTCTCTTTGCATCAACACAGCACCCAAACCTTTGATTGAAGCATCGCAGTATGCGATAAAATCTTCGCTTCCTTCAGGTAAAGCCAGAATTGGTGCACTACACAACTTCTGCTTTAACAGTTGAAACGCTGCTTCTTGTTTGTCGCCCCAAACGAATATGACCTCCTTTTGAGTAATCTTGGTCATTGGCTTGGCGATCTACGAAAATCCTTCGATGAATCTTCTATAGTACCCAACAAGACCTAAAAATTAACGAATCTCCGTTGGTGTTTTAGGAGATGCCCAATCTTTAATAGATTCGATCTTGGCGGGGTCCACGTGAATTCCTTGACTATCAATCACGTGTCCGAGAAATTGTACCTTAGGAATCTAAAATTCGCATTTAGAGAATTTAGCGTACAACTCCTCTTTCTTAATCAATTCTTGAATTGCCTTAAGATGTTCTTTGTGTTCCTTCTTGTTCTTGGAGTAGATAAGGATATCATCAATAAAGACAATCACAAATTTATCCAAAAATGGCTTGCACACGCGGTTCTTGAGATCCATAAATACCGCTGGTGCGTTCTCAAGCCAAATGGCATCATAATTGGAATTTCATAATGACCATATCAAGTTTGAATGCCGTTTTCAATAATAGCCTCTTCTTGTAACGAAGCTGGTGAATAACTGATCAGAAGTCTAACTTAGAATAAACATGGATCCTTGTAGTTGGTCAAATAAGCATCGATATTGGCGAGGGGATAACGATTCTTCACCGTTAACTTGTTCAGCTCTCGGTAGTCGATGCACATTCGAAACGATCCATCCTTCTTCTTGACAAACAAGACCGGAGCTCCCCAAGGTGAGGAACTGGGTCTTATGAAGCCCTTGTCAGAAAGTTCTTTCAGTTGCTCTGACAACTCTTTCATTTCAGAAGGCGCCAATCGATAAGGTGCCCGTGCTACGGGTGCAGCACCAGGTATCAAATCGATTTGAAATTCCACTTGACGAGTCGGTGGAAGACCCGGTAAATCCTTAGGAAATACTTCAGGAAAATTTTGAACGATCGGTACATCCTCAAGTCGCTTCTTCTCTGACTTGTCTTCAGTCTCCTTTGTAGTAACATGTGCCAAAAAGACTTGACATCCTTTTAGCATGTACTTCTGCGTCTTAGTGCATGAGATGATGTTCAATCGAGTCTTGTTCCCTCGGTTGCTTTCGTCACCATGAACAATCACGGTTTCATTTCCCCAGAAAATATGAATGATTTTCTCGGCACAAACGATGATTGCTTTGTACTTTGCCAACCAATCCATACTGATAATGACGTCAAGACTACCAAGTTCTACAGGCATTAAGTCTATGTTGAATGGGTGATTCCGGAAGTTTAATGTACAACCCCTAAGGATAGTGTTTAACCTAATTATTCTCCCGTCAGCTAGTTCAACGTCATAATAGTGATCTAATGCAGTTGGTGTGATATCAATTTAGGAGCTAAATGCAGTAGACACAAAGCTTCTATTGGAACCAGTATCAAATAAGACAGAAGCATAGCGGTTATTTAGAAGGAATGTACCCGTCATGACGTTGGAGTCGGGGTTTGTCCCTGCACGGCCTACCGCATACACTTTCGCTAGACCATTGCCATTTCCAGCTTGGTTACCGCGGTTGTCTGTTTTCACTTTGGCCCAATTCGTCTCTTGAAGTGTCCCTGGGTCCACATTCATAGCAGTGGGTTTCCTGACTACCCTTAGTTGCCCTTTCGTTGTTAGCAGTGGTTGGCATTGGCGTGGTACTCCTAAAGTCATGTGCCAGATGGCTAAACTCAGTTGAAATTGTGGCATTAGGGTGCATATGGACCACATGGTGGATAGTTGCATTTAGGCATAGGTTACGACTCCCTTGTATGGCTTCTTCTCACCAGATCCTGCAGTGTAGGCTCGGCCAGTGTTCTGCCTCTTGTTTTATTGTTGTGGTTGTTGGTGGTTATCATCTTGCTTTCTTTTGATCTCTGTCTGACGTTCAGCAAAAGTGCAGATTTTCTTATCCATCGGCTCAGTTGCTATTTCAATTACCTCTTGCGTTGTCTTAGGCTTTGATGCTACTACACTTCTGTGGATCATGTCGGGCAAACCACCACATATCTCGCAATCTTGTCAGACTCTTCAGGAAACATTCTAACACACAGCAATGCCAGTTCTTGAAAATGTTAGTTGTACCCTATCACGTCAGTACCTTTCACTTTTAAATTCCATAACTCAGCCTCCAGTTTCTTAATCTCGGTCCTCGGGCAGTGTGTACTTGTCAGTCATCTTCTTTTTTAGGTCTGTCCAAGTCATTGCATACGCAACATCATGACCAACAGTCCTAACATGGGAGTTCCACTATGTTAGCGCACCTGCGAGAAGAGTATAAGTGGAAAACTTGATTTGGTTCTCCACCGAACAGTTGCTTATACTGAACACAGTTTCCATTTTCTCAAATCATTGAATCAATTTATAACACCTCGTGTTTTAGGTCATTGTATGACATTATGTAATTCACAATTTATTTTTTAGGGTTTTACGCGTTTGCTCTTAAACCGTAAACGTTAAGTTAAATCGCGTAAACTAAAAATGATCATTCAATGTAAACGGGCATTAAACGATTAAATGTTTACATCAAGCAAGTGTTATATGATTATTATAAGGATAATTAATAACTTTGTTCATCTTTATTTTATTGGCTACGGTAAATGCTTACGTTCACGATAAACGCGGTTTCGGCATACCCTGGAAGCACCAAAACTAAAACTTACGCTTAAACGAATACCCACGTTTACACCCAATACCCAAAATAATAAAAATAACATCACATATGTGTATATGTGCCGAAATTTTTGAGGATAGGACCAAGAATTATCACTTGTCCATAATATCTAGATATTTAAGAAAGATCTAAGGAACAAACTCTTACACCATGAACCACTTGACTTCTTAACCTTGTGCAAGGGTTAGAAAGTAACCATGGTTAGGTGTTATTAGATATTTTAACACTAGTATGCATGAATGCATAATTGAAGTTTCATCACTTTTACTTAACAAAAATTTCACATCTTGCTCTCTCTCCTAAGCCATAAAAAACCACGGCATAAATAACAAACATATCAAACCATACAAAATTTTTCTTACAATCTATACAACACTTTACACATCAAATCCTAAGGCACACTAAGGTGCTTTACAAGATTGGATCATACATTTGCAAGTATTAAGGAAGAATAAGGGCAAGGATTAGGGTTTCACCTAATTCTAGGGTTTATAAGCTTGTTAAGCTTTGGTTTTGAATCTAAACATGGGTTTAGAATCTTATTTCTCTTCTTATAAATCATCCTTAAGGTTCTTCCTATAATTCTTCTATACTTTTACTTCTTATGTTTTTATTTGTTATATGTTAAATATGGCTATAATCACCACTAAGGACTTTTAAATATGTAAAATGAGTTTTCATTTATGTTTATGAATTTATACATTTATTCTTATGTCATATGGTTGTGTTTATCATGGAAAAATAAATGTAAAAGTTTTTTAACCTCGGATTAAGTCTAGTATAAAACTTATTAGGTTAATTGGTTTTATAGGTTTCTTAATCTTCACATGTGTAAATAATGGAAAGTAATATAAATAACTTGTTAATCATGGACAAATGAAAAATATATGGACTAATGGACATTAATATAAGTATCACATAGGTTACATATAGTTATTAGGGTTTCTATAATAAACTACTAGTTGAAAAATACATAAAATAAGCTTTTTATAAAAAGTATACACTTGGATAATAAAGGGGTGTAAATTTCGACACTTAGACAGTAGGTTTTGACCTTATATAAAAATATACGCCTCGTGCCGATTTCAAAAGATTAAGAACTTGAAATAAACGAATTTATTACGAAAAAATATACGTTATTACGACAGTTTACGACTATAAATTCTTTATAAACTATTTTTATATAGTTACTATTATATACAGCAACTTTTTATTTTTATAAACGTCTAATATATGATATAACTTTTAATTACGAGATCGTACTCGAAAGAATCGCTAAAAACGGAACTATAACGAATAAACTACGACATTTTCGATAATTAAAGTTTATAAAAGTAATTTTTATAATCTATGACAGTAAATGTAATATTCTCAGCGGACCCAACTTTATAAAATAATAATTACCTCTTTTAATAACAAGACGTACTCGAAGGAATCACTTAAAATCGGAGATTATAACGATATAAGTTATTACGTTACAGTTTTAAGCTAATTAAAACTAAAATCGAGTATATAGCTGTTGTGAATAGTAAAAACACTATTCATCGCAGAATATCAAAAACTTGAAAATGTAATATTTTGATCACTCGTCTTACTACGAAGACGTGAACGTAAGAAACGCGAGCAACGGGCTTAAAACGACCAAATTAGGTCATTTTTACGAAAAGTATATTTATAAACGTTTTCACTTTATAAATATTATTTTACTAAAACGATTAGTCGGTGATTATATTCAATGTTATTAATTAAAGTACTCAGTACTTATACGACCTTAATTTAAATAGGTTGCATTTATCTTCTTGCGTGACGTTTTATCTGTGATTATTTGGACTATCTGTACTCAAGGTGCGTTCATAGCCAATTTTATCAGTCTTTCTGATTATATTAATTGGGTGGAACATGCTTTGTTTTATAAATTGGACGCAAGTGTTTTAAAATATATTCGATTATGTATTTGCCTAAGTAGCGATTTCCTCTGAGCCCATTTTCATGAACTGTCAATTGCATAGAGGTGTTGTAATTGCATTTGTTGAGCGCGGAATGTTATAAAATAGATCTATTGGGATTACTCCACGCGTTTAGCGTGATTTGCTATCCTACTGGGACAGACATTGACCATGTCGGACTTGGATGTTGCAGAGGGATGGGGGGTTGGGGGGGTTACCACATCGTACGGATTTTTAAAAGAAGTTTAGCTTGTGTCAGTATACCTTAAATTATTTAAATTTAAAAATATCTGGCAAAAATAACTGCTAAAATAGCAAAATATAGGTTGAGCTTCAGTGTCATGAGCTTAGTGCAACAGTAATCTGGTTTTGTGATTGTTGGCATATGTTGTAACATCACGGGAAAGTCTTGCGGTTCTGAATAATTTAAATACATAAACCCTATGATTTCACAACATTTTTGTTGAAGTATTAAGCAATGTTCTCATGAGGATCAATAGGACACGATTGGTGCCAAGGATGCATTGGATTATGTTTTGGATTGCACTGTTAAAGACTTATGTGCATCATGTTTTGGGAAATCTATGTTATCTTTTGTAATAATAAACAAGAACAAGTAAAGCTATAAGCTTTTGTAATATGTCTTTTATTTAATCGATGTATCAATTTAGTTTAAACGACTTTTGTGTCGTTCTTATATATATCTTGTGCTGTTGATCTTGAAGTAACATGCCCCGGATCCTTATTCCGCTGCGACCCATTTTGGGGTTGTTACAGATTGGTATCAAGAGCCAAGGTTATAGAGAACCAGGTCAAAATGTTTTTGCTGGACTATAACCATTTTCAAACATTGCATACATACAAAAGGGGTTTTTACGGGGTATTCATATACTAGTTATTGCATTAGTCGGTTAGGCTATATACATGCATAATTGATATACGTGTTTATAATATATTACGTATATAAGGATGATAGTCTTATATTAATATACTTATATAAGCTAATTTTTGATTTCAGATACTATCATGTCAGATTCTGAGCACTCTACGGTTACATACACATCAGTATCTGAGGACGATTTATACATGGGGTCACCAGGAGTCGAGGGACCTATTTTTGAGGTTCCACCATCGCCGGACTACATACCTGGCCCTGAGGGACCACCATCACCAGATTATGTGCCTGGCCCTGAGGAGCCAGAGCAGGCACCACCTTCACCTATTTACATACCTTTTGTTCCGGAGCCTGTTTACCCGGAGTTCTTACCGGTGGACGATGAGGTATTCCCGGCTGAGGAGCAGCCACTGCCTGCTGCTGACTCACCTACTCATCAGTCACCAGGGTATATACCGGAGTCCGACCCTGAGGAGGACCTAGAGGAGAATGATGAGGAGGATCCTGAGGAGGATCCAGCCGACTATCCTGCTGACAGAGGAGATGATGATGATGCAGAGGATGAGCACTTAGCTCCTGCCGAGCCTGCAGCTGTTGCTTATTCAGCTGACCAGGACCCATACATTGCTTATCGCGTCACGGCTAGGATGTCCATCCGAACCCAGGCGCCGGCACCTTTCCTCTCCGAGGAAGTTGCTGAGAGAGTGTTAGCCTTACCTACTCCACCACCATCACCTCTCTCTCCATACTCATCACCACTTCCTCAGATACCCTCTCCACCATTACCTATACCACCACCATCACCCATTAGCCCTACATATGTTGAGGGATCTCTGGGATCCCGAGCTGCTGGGATTAGACAGAGAGATGCACTACCATCTCAGATTCATGAGACTGAGATTCCTGAGATGTGGTTACTACTTCGTAAGAGGCTGTGTCGTACTACTCCTGGTCCTGGATACGAGATTGGGGAGAGTTCGGCAGCAGGGACTGCTAGGCAGGTTGGACCTACCACAGCTAGGGCAGACCTTTATGGATTTGCTGATACGTTAGAGGTCGCTCCAGGACGTCGGATGTCTAGAGAGTTAGGCTATGGTATTAGGGATACATGGGATGACCTTGTAGGAGCCATCCAGGAGATTGCACCGACCACCCTAGAGGGGGTCAATCGGAGAGTTATTGAGTTGTCCACTACTATTGACCAATAGGACGAGATCATATATTCTCAGCTAGATGATGCACGGTATGACCGAGCTCTACTTAGAGCCCGAGTCAATATATTGGACGGGGATAGGCCATCCCATAGGCGCACTGCCATTCTGATGGAGGAGGAGGCCCGATTATCTCGTGCCGCTTGGGCACAGTCGATGGATGCTTGCGATTAGGTACATTCCGAGGGCATATTACTTTGGACTACGGTTATAGCTTAGCAGTCCGAGATCGTTGAGTTACAGGCAGCAGACCGTAGGAGACAGACGGTGATTTCAGAGCTGCTGAAAGCAGACTATCGGAGACAGAGACAGTTAGTGGAGGCACTAAAGATAGTGAAGAGCCTCAAGACTCAGATGATCGAGCTTCAGACACAGCAGGGACCTGCTAAGGATCCTGCAGAGCCAGAGCTACCAGAGGAGGCCAGTAGCAGTTCTTAGACTGGGTTATGATTGTAGCTACTGTACAGTCTGTTAAGTATTATGGGTTGTTCCCAGCTAGCAGACTGTATAGATCTTTTGTTTTGACTAGCTACTCTGTTTAGATCTTTTGTTCATATATCGGCTACTTTGTACAGCCTACTAAGTATTACGAGTATATCTCGGCTAGTATGGCTTTAGGTTATTTTGTCTTGTAACCTAAGTGTTGTGATCGTTTGTATTTAAACCAATCATGTATTATTTTCCAAGTTATATATGAAAAGGATGGATTATGTTTTATATGAAATCGAATTTATTGTGAATGAATGTCGATTTGTTAATTTCAATACTGTTGTGTATCTCACCATGTGTTGTGATCTCGTTTTATTTATTATGTATACGTCGAGTTATGGTTAAGATTTTTGAAATCTAACGGGTATTATGTTTTCTTATGATTTAAGAAAATGGCACCAAGAGGAAGGCCCACAAGAACCACGAGGTCAAGGCCAGTCACCGCAACTCCCCCACCAGTCACCACAACTCCCCCACCAGTCACAGACCCTACTACCACCACTTCGGTCACCAGTGCCCAACTGCAGGCCATGATCGACGAAGGTGTCAATGCTGTATTAGCAGCACGGGCTACGACCCGGAATGGCGATGATAGCCATACCTCGGGAACGGGTGCAAGAAGGAATGAACGCACCGTTCGGGAGTGCACTTATCAAGACTTCATGAAATGTCAGCCCTTATTCTTCAGGGGTACAGAAGCAGTGGTCGACTTGACCCAGTGGTTTGAAAGGATGGAAACCGTGTTTCGCATAAGTAACTGCATCGGAAACCGGTTTTCTGTTTGTTTGGCATAATAAAGTTAACTGCACCGTGGAGAATCATAGTGAATGTTGGGCACTTGACTCTTTATGGGAATTGCTTAACATGGTGAACTCAAATGCTAGGATAGATGGACTATGACGGTTGATATGCTATGAGTGGTCTCTGACTTTGAAAAAAGAAAGATGACTTAACTAAATATTGTCCGAGGAATGTAATCAAGAAGTTAAGGCAGAATTGTGGGAACCCTAAAAGTAAAAAGGGCACCGTATGTGATAGGCTTACAACCAACCGTTTCCAAGAGCTAGCATTGCTGTGTTGAAGGATGTTCCCTGAAGAGTCTTGGCAAATTGAAAGGTATGGTGGAGGGGTGCCCGACTAATTATACTAAGTGTTGGTGGCATCGAAGCCGGAAAACCTTGCAGGAAGGCTATTGATATGGCGACGATTAAAGGATAGGAGAAATTAACAACTTTTGCTGAGAGACAGGCAGGAAAACACGAGGAAAGACATACACACACACACCACAAAAAAAAAAAACTTTGATAGACACTCCTCTAAATATCCAAAACTATTAACCAAACAAAGCAGAACACGCAGGGCTTATGCTTGGTCGGGAAACGTGTGACATGTAATTCGTCAATGAATGGACTAAACCTCTATGTCCCAGTGTAATTCTACATTACGGTCCTTGTTACCCAACCATGCACTAACTGCAGAAGATTGGCCACCTGGCCCAAGGAATGTAGGAGCCGGCCTGCAACTGCAAATAAACCAACAAACAAACAACCGCAACAACAATAACAACATAAAAACAACCGAACACAACAACAACAAAGAGCCCAAGGGGCAAATTACCCATGCCTTCGTTTGCTTTGTAAGTGTGGTGGCTCCAGGCCACTCTCAAGAAGGACTGTTCCCGTGGTACAGGAACAAGAATTGGGAAATGGTAATGGGGTAGCAGAGGCTTATGGCTGTAGTGGGAGTTGCACGGGCAAAAACCCAAACAACAATGTTGTGACGGGTTACGTTACTACTAAATAAACAGTTGTGTTTCACATTTTGTTTATACTGGTGGCGGATAGAAAGTTTTGTGTCTACTTACATTTCGTCCCTTGATTAATATAACCCCCACTACATTAGATCAGATGGATATAACGTTGGAATTAGCTGATGTGTAGAATATTTGGTGTAAATCGTAATTACTGGGTTTTGCACGTTTCAATTTTCTGAACCATCCAATTCCACGTCGACCTAATGCATGTTAGAAAAGTGGGTACCTTTTTGACTCTTAATTGGCAAGGGACTGGTTGTCGAAATACCAAGCCGTTATTTGCACTGTGATAAGGAAGATAGTTCGTATTCCATTATGGGTGACGTAAATCTTAATTTTTCATTAGAGGATCGGAAAGTAGAAATAACAGCGCGGACACAGATTAATTAAAATCTCTGTGCACCAAGACCCAGATAGTATTTGTACAAGGGATATGGTACGTATTTTTAGCACATATTACCGTCAAGCAGACTGGAGTACAAGTCAAAGAAAGTGCAACTGCAAGAATGTTACCGACTCGGGTCAAAAATTTTCAAGAAGTAATTTCTCGAGACTTGCACAGGTCTTCCACATACCCAGGACAGTGGAATTTCACATCGATTAGTACCTGGTGCTGCACTGTAGCATGGGCACCTTATTCGATTGGCCCCATCAGAAATGAAAGAATTGGCGGATCATAGATATACAAGAGCTTTCCGACAAAGGCTTTATAAGACCTAGTTCGTCGCCATGGGGAGCTCCAGTTCTATTCGTCAAGAAGAAAGATGGATCGTTACGAATGTGCATAGATTATCGGGAACTAAACAAACTAACGGTGAAGAACCGTTATCCGACTACCAAGAATTGATGACTTAATTTTTGATCAACTTTCAGGGTCGAGTGTCTACTCGAAGAATTGACCTTAAGGTCATGTTATCATCAATTGAGGGTCGGATAATGGACATTATGAATTCCAAGTTATGCCGTTTGTTTAACCAAAACGCACCTGCCTATGTTTATGGACCTCATGAACTCGATGTGTGCAAAACACTTATCTGGACAAATTCGTAATTGTCTTTATTGACGATATTTTGATTCTATTCCAAGAACAAGCAAGAGCACGAAGAGCATCTGAAAGATAATATGGAGGTGTGAGAAAGAGGAGTAGTATGCCAAAAATTTTCCAAAGTGTGAATGTTGGACTCCCAAGGTACAGTTCCTCGGTTACGATGATTTGATTATAAGGCATTCATGTGGATCCAGCCAAGATCGAATCCGTTTGAAGTTTAGGCATCTCCTAAGTACCATCAGAGATTGTACGTTTTTTAGGTCCTTGTGGGTTTTATCGACGATTTCATTAAAGGGTTTCAAAGCTCGCCAAACCAATGACAGCTCACTCAAAAGAAGGTCAAGTATGAGTGGGGTGACGCCAAACAAGAAGCACGATTTCCAGTTATTGAAGCAGAAGTTGTGTAGTGCACCAATTCTGGCTTTACACGATAAGAAAGGGTGAGATTTTATCGTATACTGCGATGCTTCGATCAAGGGTTTGGGCGCTGTGTTGATGCAAAGGGAAAAGGTTATTTCTTATGCATCACGCCAGTTAAAGATCCATGAGAAGAACTATACTACTCATGATCTGGAACTTGGAGCAGTAGTGTTCGCTCTGAAGATTTGGAGGCACTATCTGTATGGTACCAAGTGTATGGTGTTCACTGATCATAAGAGTTTACAGCATATTCTTAATCAGAAGGAATTGAACATGAGACAACGCCGATGGTTAGAGTTGCTTGTAATTTACGATTGCGATATTCGTTATCACCCATGGAAGGCAAATATCGTTGGTGATGCTGTTGTGCAGAAAGAACGGGAAACACCACTCCTTAAGAGTCTCGAGCTTTAGTCTGACTTTTAGCTTGGATCTTCCTAAGCCAATCTTAATGCTCAGACTAAAGCACGGAAAACATTGAGAAGAGAACATCAAGACGTGAGGATGGTGGAGGTATGCTGTTGAAAATGCTAAATTTCCAGGAGGCACTTAGTACTGGAAATTGGAAACCACGTACGGATGGACACTATGCCTCAATGGCAGGAGTTGGTTACCTTGTTATGGCGATTTGCGGGACTGTGATCATTCACGCGTCCCAACAAATCGAGTATTCTATCCATCCAAGGTGTTCCGAGAAAATGTATCAAGGATGTAAGAAGCTATATTGGTGGCCAATGATGAAGCTGATATCGCCTCCTATGTTAGCCATGTGCTTGACCTGTGCTAAGTCAAGGGTCACGAAAATCAGAAGACAATCAGGTTTGTTGGTTTACAACTCGAGATACCTCAATGGAGTGGGGACAATATCCACGATGATTTTGTCACAAAGCTTCTAACGTCATCACACGGGGTATGACCACCTTTGGGTAATTGTTGACCGTCTTCCAAGTCCGCAATCTTTATACCCATGAAAATAAACGTCCATCTGGTAGAAACTAGCGAGGAAGTGTACCTAAAGGATTCAGTAGTAACAAGGCATTGGAATACGGGTCTCGATTATTTGTGGTCGTGACCCTAGGTTCGCATTCAAATTTTCGAGGTCCACATTCAGAAAGCTTTGGGTACAAGTTTAGATTATGAGTACGACATATCATCCGAAACTGACGGGACAAAAGCAAGAGAACCATTAAACTCTCGAAGATTTGCTTCGTGGCTTAGTAATCGATTTGGAAATGGTAGGGTTAAACATTTGCCATTTAGTCGGAGTTTCATACAATACCAGTTATCAGGCTAGCTTTAAGGCTGCACCTTTTGAGGCACTTTAGGTTTGAAAACAGTCGTTCGCTATTTGTTGGGCTGAGGTTGGAGAAAGTTCAACTCACCGGTCCAGAGCTTAGTACATGTGCACGACTGACGGAAATCATTCAAGTAAGAAAAGGATGCTCAACGCCGCTCGTGATAGGGAAAAGAGCTGACGTGATTTGAAGCATAAGAACGATGGGGAGTTTGAAGTTGGAGATAAAGTGATGCTCAAGGTTTCGCCGTGGAAAGGGTGTGGGTTATGTATTGGTAAACGTGGGGGGGAAATTAAATCCCAGGTTTGTTGGACCTTTCAAGGTAATAAAAAAGGGGTTGGAGGATGTTGCATACAAGCTCGAGCTTCCTGAGGAGCTGAGCAGAAGTTAATAATACATTGTCACGTGGTCCAACTTAAACGAAGTGTAATGCCGACACGAACCTTTAGCCGTTCGTTGGACGGACTTCATTTTGATGACCAAGCTTCAGGGGTTTGTCGACGGGGAACCTATAGAAGATCACAGATCGTGAAGTTAAACGGTTGACGCGACGCGTATCCCCATTAGTCAAAAGGTTCGAGGGAACTCATGTGAGGTCCAGAGTTCACATGGAACGCGAAGTCAATTCCGAAGAAATCCCCAAATATGTTATCAAAAGACGGGCCGTCGTCAAGTGCTGCGTCTTTAAGCCTTGAGGACATGGCTCACTAACAGGGTGACTATAACACCTGATGTTTTAGGTTCATTGTATGGACATTATGTAATTCACAATTTATTATAGGTTTACGCGTTTTGCTTTTATAACCGTAAACGTCTAAGTTAATATGAGTAAACTAAAAATTATCATTCAATGTAAATTGGGCATTAAACGATTTAAATGTTTACCATCATGCAATGTGTTATATGTTTAATTATAAGGATAATTAATAACTTTGTTCATCTTAGTTTATTGGCTAGTAAAAATGCTTACGTTTTAAGATTAAAACGCGTTTCGGCTAACCGGAAAAGGCACCACAACTATTCTACGCTTTGAGAGATTACCCCGATTTTTCCCAATACCTAAAATAATAAATATAAAAAACATCACCTATAGTATATATATGTGCCGAAATTTTGATGATAGGACCAAGAATTAGCAACTTGTCCATTAATATTCTAGATATAGAATGATTAGGGAACCATCTATTACACCTTTGAACCTATTTGGCTATTTAAACCTTGTTGCAAGGGTGAAAAAGTAACCAATGGTTAGGTTAGTAGATATTTTTTTTTGGACTATATTAAAAGGGGGGGGGCCAATGCATGCAATCTTTCTTTATAGTTACTTAACAAAAATTCACCAAAACTCTTTCTTTGTCTCTCTATAGCTCACGGCTCATTAAAGACCCAAAACAAATCCAATTTGATTTTTTTCACCAGATTAGTGTATTCACATCATACTTAAGGTATGCTAAGAAGGTTTCAAGGTTCGGTTAGCTTTTGAAAGGGTTTTAACCAAGTTATTGCATACGCATTTAGAGGTTTTCAAACCTAATCTTGTGGTTTTATCAAGCTTGTAAGCTTTGGTTTTGAGTCTAAACACGGGGTTTCAGCACAATTTCTCATCGCATACATCATCACTAAGGTATTCCTAATTCTTCATACTTTTTTAATTATCATTATTTTATATGTAATTTGGTTAATTATGGCTAAATCACCACTTAGGACTTTTTAATATGTTAAAAGGAGTTTTACACTTATGTTTATGAATTTATGACACTTATTCTTATGTTATTCTGGTTTTATATATCATGGAAATATGAAGTAAAAGTATGTTAACATTTGGTTAAGTATTAACATGTTTAGGTTAAAATTAGGGTTTTATAGGTTTCATAATCTTCGCATGTGAAAATAATGGGAAAGTAATTGTTAAACTTGTTACAATAAATTTATATGGACTATGGGGATCTTTGGACATTATTATATAAGTATCACATGTGTTAAAAATAGTTATAGGTGGTTTCCTTAAATAAATACTAAATAAATTAATACATAAAACTAATCGGTTTTTTATAAAGATATACTCCATGATACTTAGGGGCTGTTTTAATTAGTATTTTAGTCAGTAGGTTTTGACTTAATGATAAAAATAATAAGTCTTTGAAGTCGATTCCAAAAATGATAAGAAACTTGAAAAAAACCGATTTTATACGAAAAAGGATACAGTTAATTACGTGTTTACGACGAGAAATCTTTTATAAAATATTTGTTTAAGTTATATTCATTACAGCAACTTTCATTTTTTAAACATCTTAATAATATGCTATTACTTTTAATTAATTATTCGAGATATGTACTCGAAAGAATCGTAAAACTGGAACTTAAAACGAATAACTACGTCATTTTCGATATTTTATAAGTTTATAAAAGTATTTTTTTAAACTGATGAACAGTTAAAATAGTACTATTCATCAGCGGGATTAACTTTATTAAAAATATAAATCATCTTTTAATAACAATGACGTACTCGAAGGAATAACTAAAATCGGGATTAAAACGAATAGTTATTTCGATTACAAGTTCGCTATTAAGTTAAACTAAAAACGAGTATAATAGCTGTTGTGATATAGTAAAAACACTATTCATCGCACAAATGCAAAAACTTGAAATGTAAAAATATTTTGATCACTCGTCTTACACGAGTCCTGTGGACGTAATGATAACGCGAGCAACAAATTGGACTTATAACGACCAAATTAGGTCATTTTTACGAAAAAGTTTATTATATACGTTTTCACTTTTAAATATTATTTTACTAAAATGATAGTCGGTGATTATGCTATATGAATATTGATACGTGGTATCAAAGTGCTATAATACTAGGGGAGTTTCATATTGAGGCCTCTTCGATGGCGTATCGAGAGTTGTTGGATTTACGGATTTTTTTAAGTGTTCCTAACTCCTCATATGTCATGAACACTACTTTAAATTATGATAGCCCGAACGATAGTACGATGTAACAACTATAAGATTATATTCAATGTTATTAATTAAAGTACTCGGTACTTATACGACCTTAATTTAAATAGGTTGAATTAAATGTTTTGCGTGACTTTTTATCTGTGATTATTGGACTTCTGTACGCAAGGTGAGTCATAGCCCACTTTCTACAGTTTCCTATTTTTTGTCCACACATGTATTTCCATTTTTACTTATGCTTTTTTTTTTTAATTTTACTGATTTATTTTTATTTGGGCGTGAAAATTATGTGCTTTGGTTTTATAAAATTGGGCATGTGTTTTAAATATATTGATTATGGTGTTTGCCTCCTAAGTAGCGATTAACCATCCATGAGCCTATTATCATGAACTCGTTCAATTGCATAGACTGTAGTGTTAATTGCATTATGTGAGCGCGAATGTTATAAATTGTTCTATTTGGGATTAAACCTCCCGTTTGGGTGATTAGCTATCACTGGGAACGAAACGTTGTTGACATGTCGGTCTTGGATGTTGCTGGTTACAACATTTGTACAGGGGCAAAATAACTGCATAATAATAGCAAATATAGGTTTGAGCTTAGTTCATGTGGCTTAGTGCAACAGTAATCTGGTTTTGTGATTGTTGGCATAGGTTGTAAATCACGGGAAAGTCTTGCGGATCCTGCTCATTAAATACTATAAACCTATGAATTCACAAACAAATTTTTGTTGACTTTTAAGGCAAATGTTTTCAGGAGGTCAATAGCGCATGAGGTGCCAAGGATGGCATGGATAGTGTTTTGGATTGCCCTATTAAAGATATGTGTGCATCATGTTTTGGGATAATCAATGTTTCTTTTGTAATAATAAACAAAGAAACAAAGGTAATGCTATAAGCTTTTGTAACATGTTTTTATTTAAATCCAATGTATCAGTTTTTTAAACGACCTTTTGTGTCTCGTTCCTTATATATATCTTGTGTTGTTGATCTTGAAGTAACACGCCCCGGATCCTTATTCCGCTGCGACCCATTTTGGGGGTGTTACACTCTAGGAATAAGAGTTTTATATTTTATCAAGTCTATTGAAAAATATTTTCTTACACAACTATCTTTTAATAGTTCAAGTGTCAAAATTCGCCATTTAAATATTTCCAATGCTTTCACTTATAAAGCAATATGTCTAAAATTATTCGTCGACTAATCTGCTTGACCATGGGTTGTTCTAAACTAAGATAAAGACCATATTAATACATTAGTATTTAAGTAAAAGAAAATGTATTTTTAACCTTGCTTGTGCTTGCATTAATCTAACACACTCACAAAATGTTTTAAACATATAGCACTTTACAAGAGTTGTGTGTAATATAAAAATGGTTAACTCATGAAATGTTAAAAACTATGCATACTATACTTAATAACAAATAGTTTTTTGCACATACAAAATATATGGCAATCGTAAAGTACTAAGTTAACTTGTCATTATTATTAACCTCACATTTACGACTAGTCTTAGGTTTAATGGAACACATTTCGTAAATCTTTACCTATTTTCTTTTGAAGAGTGTACGTGACGGTCAAGAAAGATTTCGAGTATATATCGACTACTTATCTCAACTTTACGATTGACGTTATTTGTAACACCCCCAAAATGGGTCGCAGCGAAATATGGGTCTGAGAGTGTTACTTCATAGATCGATAGCATAAGATATGAGAACGACCTCTAAATGAGTCGTTTGAAAAATTGATACATTGGAATAACTAAAATTGTTTGTTATAAAAGCACAACGGCTTAACATGTTCACTTGTAAATGTAAAGATTTTAAAACATAACAAATATCCCCAAAATGTAATGCTTCTAAATCTTTATGCCTATGACATCCAAAAATAACGACCACAATGTATCTTTGTCTCGTACCCTTATTGTCTGAGAAAAACATGCTTTACAAACGCAACATAAAGTGGTGAATTCACAAGGTGTTAAGTAAAGTATAAAGTAAGACCCAAAGTTTTCCAAGTGATGATATGTATACAACTACAAATATCACTAATGTATATTACGCTGCTTTATAGCTCATGACACTGATGGCTAACATGTTTGTGTATGCAATTTAACGCAAAGTAATGTACACGTGTAGATGGTCAAACCCGCTACATCCAAATTGTTCCGACATGGTTTACATCCGTAGTTTCGGTACACTACGAAACTATTGAGCGCTACTCACCCGGAACGGGGATGTATTCCAAATAGATCTATTCATTAAAACATTCGCGCTTACAATCCAGTAATTACAGTTCAGGATTCATGGGCCATAGTGGGGTATAGCTACTTTGGAATACTGGTAGGAAAGTCGACTCATCAAGGTTGGAATCATAAGAATCCTTGCACTCGATGTCCTCTAACACTTCATCAAAAAGAGGGTTTATGTCACTAGAGTTGAAATTGACATCAAATTTGAAAAGAGAGTTAGAGAAAGCGGGGCTATGAACTCGCCTCAGTGAATGTATTTGATATATAAATCAAATATGAAAATCGTCACGTATAGACCGAATGCAACCTAATTAAATATAGGTCGTATGGGTACAAGGTACTTGAATAACTAACACAACATATAATTCAATATAGTTACATCACCACCTAAACGTGTTTGTTTAATTTATAAATTTAAACCATATAAATTCGTACTTTGAAAATTAATGTCCATGTTTTTGTATTTGTAAAAATGGTATACTTGATTTAATGTTTTCATTATTTATATTAAGTCATTATATAAATATTTCCATTGTCTCGTAAAAAAATATTTATAAAGTTAAAAACATGTATAAATATTATATAAGTAATGTTACATCGTTTCGTAAAGTTTTTATTAAAAACGAACCAACACTATTCATGTCAGGAAATAGTGCACTAGAGTAAAATAGTGCGTATCTTTCTTGTTTTAACTTCATTTTATACCTTTTTTATGTTCACGGTTTCGTATTAAGAAAATCTATCAAAATATTATATTTATAATATTTTTGCTACAGATGAACAGTAACCTTTTATTGTTCCTAATTATATAAAAACTATTTTTATGTATTTAATTATCGTAATCTTGCAAAAATCATTACTTACTAATTTTAATTTCGTTTTTAGTGATTTTTTTTCGAGAACGTCTTCGTAATTAAAGGTTCTATCCAAGTAAAATATTTTCCAAAAAGTCACTGCTATGAACAGTAATTTATTTTTGTAAAATTACTTTTATAACACACTTATTATTATAAACTTGTAAATAGCGTAACTTCTTCGTTATAATTCGGATTTTCGAGTTCTTTATATGTTTACGATCCTCATGATATGTAGTATTTCAATAAAATATAAAATAAATATTAAAATTTTCGAATTAAAACAGAAGGTTTGAAGTTTTTGATCAAAATGTTTATAAAGTTATTTTTATAAGTTTTAAACCTAGTTAATTCACTACAAGTCCTCTACAATATTTTATACCACAAGTCTTATATATTTTGAGTCATCTAAATTGTGTCCATAATGATTGTCCAAGTAAAAATGTCCATCATAATTATTTACTTACATAAACCTTATAAATAAATAATTAACTATAACTTTACAAGTAATTATATAAATTATCCATTGCTTGTGAATCCTTAAATAACACATGTCCAAATGTTTTAAACATCATATTTACCATGAACAAGTATTTCTTGATTTTACATAAACTTGATTTATTTTACAAACATGTATAAAATATAACTAGGTGATGATTAACCATATAAAAATTATATAAAATATGAAATGAATGATTATGAAAAGTTTAGGGTTTATAGGAGACCTTAACAAGATGGATAATGAAGAGAAACAAAGTCTAAACCCTAACTTATCAAGAAAACATAATCTTCCAAATCAAGAAAATCCTAGTTTCAATTATAGAAACCCTAACTTTCTTTTTGATATTAAACCCTTGTAATCACCTAACTAAACTTCCAATACCCTTTGCAATACCTTAGATATGATTAATATCAACCCTAGTATACTTGTATCTTTTTAAAATCAAGAACTATGAAATATTTTGGTGTATGGTTTGTTTGTCGTGTCCTAGGGAGAGAAACAAGAGAGATAGTTGGTTCTTTTACTAGTTTGTGAGTTGTGTGTGAAGACTTGGAATAGGATGGCTTAAATACATAAAATATCTAGGAACATATCCATGGAAATAAGGGAATTAGATAGATTTGTGTAAGAATGGGATGGTTCTTGTAAGAACTAGTATGGTAAGGTGTAAGTGAGTAGATATGTGTAAGGAGGTTGCTTGGAAGTCTTATTAACACATGTTGGTTTACAAAGTCAAAAATAAATATCTTTGTGTTTCATATATATAGATCCGGTTATATATGTATATGTATGTTAAAATATATAATTTTTGGATATTGGGTATAATTGTGGGTATTTGGTTGAGTATAGATAGGTATTGGTGCTTTCGGGTATGCCTTCAAGTATTTTTATGCGAAACGTAAACGTTTTATGTAACCAATAAAAATAAAATATAAAAAGTTAATTATTACTTTCAAAAAAATAATATAATACTTGCTTGACGTAAACTTTTATTTTTTTGGTGTCCTTTTACGTTGATTGTTGATTTTTAGTTTACCTATTTATAAACTAAGACGATGAAATATTTAAAGTAAACGCGTAAAAAAAAAAAAGAAAGTTTTTTTTATTTGTTAAAATAAATAGTTGAATATTTATTGACGTAACAAGATGTGAAAATGTGAATTGTTACATTATTATAGAATCTAATTGACATGTTTCGAGTATGGACATGAAATCGGATTCATTACTTTTCTATAGATTATATCAATATATAACAAAAGATATTATCTGAACCTACAAACTCAATCACACTCGGTTGATATGATAATAATGACATCTTTTCAAGACGAAAAGAACATTCATTGGATCATAACTCGCACTTGTATTAGTAATGTCATATTGAGTCCACCTGTCCATTGGTTGTGTTCTAATATTGGACTAATACGTTTAAAAGGTGCATATAATACGCAATGAAATATGATTGACGACTGGAATGTTTTGTTCGAGATATTCAAGCAATTTACATTGCAATGCAATTGGTAATTGTGTCATTTCTGAAAAACCCAATTGGTATTATATATTCTTTTAGTTTAATTATGGTTAGTGGATAATTAAAATGATTGTAGAAAACTGTTTGGACAACACACGGTTCCTTTAATTGTTCATGGTTCCCTTAAATTTAATGGAACCATAGGTGGTTTAAGGGAACCGTCTACTATACCTTTATTTTTTTACCATTTTTATAACCTCTGATGCGTTTTTTTAATAGATCAGGTTTTAAATTTATAAACTGCGAACAACCTAAGATTTATATACACACTAACGAGCAGTGTACCTGGTCGCGTGTAGTATACTTGGGATAAGTATGAGGTCGACCCAAAGAGCTATATATTAGGTTACTAACTTGAGGAAATTTACTTTTAAACTAGAAAGCAATTTAAATTAATCCGTTTGGATTAAGGAGTAGAAAACGAAAGTGCAATAGTTGACTTATAATCAAAGGGAAGAAGAACATGCAAACTAGTTATATCTTAGTTAACGCAATGATTCAAATACTTAATCTGGTTGGGTAAAGCTATGATCGAATGGTCATCTTATCCTATCTTATAATCGAGAAATCCCGGTCACATTGGTTGTAGATGTATCAAATCACTTAACAATAGACAAGATAGAAAGAAAGTTTAGAGAGAGAAAGTGGGTTGTAGCACTTAGAGAGAGAAAGGAAAGGAAAATGTATTATGTGTGAAAGTAAATGAACAACCAACCCTCTCCAAGGTGTGGAGAGGGGTATTTATACCTAAACTAAGGCCAGCCACATAAGGATGACTTATGTTAACCCGGTTAGCTTGGTATGTTTCCAAATATTACGCTACGCGCTATACTATTACACTTTTGTAAGTGACCGAGTCTTTTCTCGAATTATAACAATCTCCCCCTAAGGGAGGTTACTCCAATTTACAAACTTAAGCTCTACATTTTATGAATATCTTCAATCATTAGCTCGTAGTCTTGTTATCTTGATCTTTATCTTGTGAATCTTGATGTAGTAAACTTTAGACTTTTAGGCTTTAGCTTGTATCTTTATCACTTATATGTGATCTTGAGCTTCTTGAGATCATCAACCAAGCATAATCTCTTTTTGCCATCTTGTAATCTTTGCCTTCTTATGATCTTGTGACTTCTGGACCGAAATGCTCATACTGTTCTTGATGTTGAAAGCTTGTGTAACCATCTTTTTTGAAATTCTTTAACTTTAACACTTCGTCACTTTATGAAGGACATGCGATATCACTTTAATTCTTCGTCACTACAAGAAAGACGTATGGTATTAGAGTAGCAGAAGTCTTGAAACATGTACTTGAGCTTTCATGATGTCTTTACATATGTCGGTCGATTATGAGCATGTGGTTTTGAAACCTTTGCCCTTTTTGTGTTATGAATATTTCATTTATAGTCCTTTGACTATTTGACTTTTATCAGTTTATTTAGATTTTATACCGTGTTGACGGTGGTGATTTTGTTGAGAATTATGGTGATTTATGGTTTACTGTGATTAATAATCCCTTTTGGAAGGTATTATTGTGTTATTTGTATTCTGGGTGGTTTGCCTTGTGAATTTTGAAAAATGCCAAAAAAAAGAGTCTGACACGTCCGTTAATGTCCAAATGAGTTTTGAAGGGTTTAAAGTGTAAATATGTCGTGTAAATACTCTAGGTTAATAGAAAAGAATTTTTAAGGTGAATAAAAATGCTAATTAACTTTGGGGTAAATTTTACGGTTGAGTTTTACGAGTATTTAAGTGATAAGTGATTCCGATCCGAATAAGAAAGACCCGGGTCCCTTTGGATAACCATAGTCGGTCATGGTGGTTAAGGGGACAAAGGAGGAGGCTTTAAATTTAGCTAACATGTACAAGATGTACACATATATGCTTTCACTAAGATCATTTTTCATATAATCCATTCTGATTTTCAAAAAAAAACCAACACACTTGTGTGTGTGTTTTGTCTTTGGTTCATCGCACTCCACCAGCCACAAACCAATCATATATTTTTCCAACTTTGATCGAGAACGTGATATTCCGGGTTGATACGAGTATTTGGGTATTCATTTAAACAACGTTTGGGTTGTCCGGTTCGTGTCAAAATCTACATTTGTGGAGATTTTCTTGTAAGTTTTCAAATTTAAATTTTGTTTGTTCTTTTGGGTTTATCTTGATGCATAGATGTTAGTTGTACACGTTTATCGTGTAAAAATGAATTTGGAAAATGAATGAATAAAAAAAGGCGTTAGGTTCGTTGGATTTAAAAAGGAAAAAGATGAGTTTTTATAGTTTTGTGTGGTGTTGAATGGTGAATAATATATGTTGCTAGGATAGCTTAGGTTTTATGTAGTTGTATGCTATTCGGGCTTATTTTTAAGCATATTTTGGCTTATTTTTGGGCTTATATGCCATGTGACTTTTCCAAAATCACTAGAAAATGAGTTTGATATTTTTGTGTTGATGGCGTATGTTTGATTAAGACTATTTTATGAGGCTCTTTAGGTAGTAACCAATGCGATACGTCGCATTATTAGTTATTTCACGTTAATTAGTATTTAGAGCCTATGATTCACGACCCAATAAGTCTATTTAAGCCGTGGCTTAATGGGAGGGCTTATTGTAGTCCACATTATTTTCTACTTATTGGTATAAGCTTATGGATGTAAATGTACTTTGGTTTTGGACTTGGATCGTATTTTGGACTTATAAATATCTTAATGGACCCTAGTTGGGGCCTTAAAGCCCAAGAAGCGATATTTAGTCGTTATAAGAGTTTTGATGGACTTTTGAAAGTGAAAATGTATTTACGAAGTGATATTGAACGATATTTTGGAAAAACGTTTTAGTAAACGTTAAAGGTTGAGATTTTGGAGTTTTGTCGAAAAGTGTCGAATTTATGATAAGTGTTGAAAATAGGGTTTGAAACCTTGAAAAACGTAGTATGAACGTACGGGTCATGTCAAAATTTCATAAAAAGTTTATACTTAGAAATTTTCCTAAAAACATGGTTTTTGATTTTAAATAATAAAATATTATTTAATTATTTTATTTATTTAATAAATTCACTAAAAGACAAAAAATATAATTTTTCTCAAAACTTCTCGAATATGTTTACTATGAGTAAACGTTTCATTTTCAACTCTAATATGATTATTTTCACGGTGACTAAGGTTACCGAATGGACTTACCGAGATATATTTATAATTATTAATTATAAATATATACGTATATTACTTATCTATTTCTCTAAATAGTATAAGTACGTATTATTGAGTAATAGGATTGATATGATTGTTGGGATATGTAGTCAACCATCACACCACTAAATTGTTATGAGTAATTGTACAACGCGTCTAAACTCTATGCATTAAATGTGAAGATTGTTTTGGAAATGGATGATTAAATTGGGACATTAACTGGACTAGGTCGTGTACGGGCGTCGTTGCACTTGATTGTGTGATTGAGATTTGGATGCTAAAGACTTGCTTGAGGTGAGTTCTCATAGCCCCACTTTTTACTGTTTTTCCGTTTTGCGAAAATGATACTCAAATGTGTTTTGAACTATTTTGAAATTTGACTGTGCGAAATGTGGTTTTGTTTTTGGGACAAGATATGTTCTTATGAATACTATGTGAATATTATGTGTTGCATGATTGTTTGGATCGGATGGGTATGCCTACCCAGTATTTGTGTGATTATTAGAGCGGATGGGTACGCCTACCCTAGTTTGTGTCTGGTTCTGCCCTAATTTTACTGCTTCAACTGGTAGGCTCTTTTGGTGCGTAAGTGACATATGGTTATTCATTAGCGGTGATGCTAAGGTTGTTTGCATATATTTACTGTCGTATAGCATTATTGTCCACTGTTTGAGATATTGGCACAGCTTTTGGGTTTAAGGTAAAACCTACGTACTCACCAACATTATTGTTGACGTTTTTGAGTATCATTTTTAGGTGAAGTGAAAGAGGAATAGTTTGGTAATGTGTGATAGCTGGCTTAGAAGTATCCCGTGTGGATTTTCATGTGAAGTCTTGCTTACTTATTTTATTCGGCTTTAGTATTTGGAAATTTTGGTTTAAGTTTGTATTTGGACCCCTATGAGGGCGTTTGGATAATTGTAAGAGATTGTGGATTTTGATAGTGATTTAGGACATCACTCGAGGTTGTTCGAGGTTGATGGTCTTCGTAACACTTGAAGTTTATGCATTGTAGTTTTCTCTATTTTGTATTTTGCGTTATGATTGATCATTATGTGGCATTCCCAAGTTTTTGCCTTTGTTGGGGTGTGGCAGATTGGTAATCAGAGCTAAGGTTATAGATAACTAGGTGGATTGGCCTAGACTATAACCTAAGATCCGTCGTTTAGTTGCGTATAGGATCTATGTGCGCGGTGTTTCGCTTTTGTTTGCTTTCACATGTACGAGTTGGTGCTTTAGTTATGTCAAGTCATTGAATAACTGTGTGAGCATCATTATTGAGTATGACTGGGAAAGGATGCGAATATAAGACATGGGTGGCCAAGTAGTTATAAGCGTATCACAACCTCACTCTTACTAGTATTTTCATTTCGCATAAATATCGATGTTGACACCGTAAGGTGTGTTATGAGTATATCTGTATATATAGTAAGATATTCTATATATATGTGAGTCTTCCTGCCTACATAACGTTGCCCATGTTCTCTCTCGTGTAGATAATACCGCCAAGGGTGAGGACCCAAAGTGCTGGTTGGCCTGCTGCCGAATCATTAGGAGGGGGAACGGGTGTACGGGTTGGTAGAGGTGGGAGGGGTAAAAGACCTAGGGAAGGTAATGATGAGCGTTTTGATGATTTAAATGGTCAAGGAAATGAACAGGGTTTAAGAGCTAATGGGGGCATAGAGGGAGTCAATAGAAATGTAGAGGGAGTCAATGGGGGTGTAGGAGGAGCACCCGACTTCTCAACGATCATTGCCCAGCAATTTTAGAACCTCTTACCCGCCATGCTAGCTCAGGTTGGTAACCAGTTAAATGTTGGAAATCAAAATGGTAACGTAGTTAATGAGAACGTTTAGGAGAACATTGGGAATGTGATAGTAAATGGGAACCGGGTAGGTTGTTCATATAAGGAGTTCTTAGCGTGTAACCCTAAGGAATATGATGATAAGGGAGGTGTTGAAGTTCTTCCTCTATGGATTGAGAAAATGGAGTATGTGCAAGATATGAGTGGTTGTAGTATTGACCAAAAAGTGAAATACACTGTCGGTTTATTTGTGGGTAAGGCTTTAACATGGTGGAACTCTCAGATCCGCACGCTAAGCCGGGAAGTTGCTGTTAGTATGTCATGGAATAACTTTAAGTTTATGATGATAGAAGAGTTTTTTCCTAGTAATGAAATGCAAAAGTTAGAAACTGAGTTGTAGAATCACGCCTGGTCAGGGATGGCCATGCTGCATATACTGATAGGTTTCATGAGTTGGCTAGGTTAGTTCCACATTTGGTAACTCCAGAAAGTAGGATGATTAAGAAGTATGTGTATGGCCATGCTCCACAGATCCGTAGGATGGTGACAGCAACGGAGCCAAATACAATACAGAAGGCTGTGCAAATTTCTGGTGCACTGATCGATGTAGTTGTTAGAAATGGATCAATTAAGAAGGTTGAGAAAAGAGTAAATGTGGGAGTGATAATAAGAGGACTAGGACTGGGAGTGCTTTTTCTACTACTGTAAACCCTGTAGGAAGAGAGAATACAGGTACTTGGCCTAAGTGTACCACCTTCAACTCCTACCATGCACCCGGAGGGCCTTGTCGCACATGCTTCAACTGTAACCGCCTGGGTCATTTGGCAAAGGATTGTAGAGGCGTGCCGAGGAATGTGAATCCTGTCAATGCTAGAAACCCAACTGTTAGGGCATGCTATGAGTGTGGTAGTACCGACCATGTCAGGTCAGCTTATCCTAGATTGAATAGGGCACAAGGACCAGAAGAAAATCGTCCAAACCAAGTTGCTGCTAATAACGAGGGTCAGGGTCGTAGAAACCAAGGGAACCAGACTAAGGGTAGGGCATTCATGCTGGGAGCAGAGGAAGCTTGCCAGGATCCAAACATTATGACAGGCATAGAGCCTAGTGAATTAGGTTTCAAATATGAGATTGAGATTGCTAGCGGGAAGCTAGTAGAGATTGATAAGGTTATCAATGGTTGAAAACTAGAAATCGAGGGTCATGTCTTTGACATCGACTTGATACCTTTTGGGCATAGGATTTTTGATGTGATTATAGGTATGGACTGGTTGTCTAATTATAAGGCTGAAATAATTTGTCATAAGAGAGTAGTGAGGATACGACTACCGGATGGCAAGGTGCTTAGAGTATTAGGAGAGAGACCGGAAGAGAAAGTGAGATTTTTGATGGGTGCTAAGGCTGGTGATAAGAAACAAGAAGATATTGTTGTGGTTAGAGATTTTCTTGAGGTATTCCCCGATGACCTGTCTGGATTACAGCCTATTTAGGACATGGAGTTTTGAATTGAGTTAATCCCTAGAGCAACGCCGGTAGCAAAGTCTCTCTATCGTTTGGCACCTTCTTAATTGGAGGAGTTGTCGGGACAACTCAAGGAACTCCAAGACAAAGGTTTCATTCGACTAAGTTCATCACCTTGGGGAGTACCGGTATTGTTCATTAAGAAAAAGGATGGTTCCTTTAGAATGTGTATTAACTATAGAGAATTAAACCAGTTGACTGTTAAGAATTATTATCTGCTTCCTAGGATTGATGATCTATTTGACCAACTGCAAGGGTCGCGGTTTTTCTCAAAGATAGATCTTAGGTCTGGATAACAACTGAGAATGCATGATGATGACATTCCAAAGACTGCGTTTAGAACTCATTATGGACATTTCGAGTTCACAGTAATGCCCTTTGGTCTGACTAACGCAGTAGCAGTATTCATGGATTTGATGAATAGAGTTTGTAGGCCTTATCTTGATAAGTTTGTGATAGTGTTTATAGAGGATATCTTAATCTACTCTAAGACTCGAGAGGAGCATGTAGAACACATAAGGTTAGTCTTGGGACTGCTCAAAAAGGATAAACTGTATGCTAAGTTTTCTAAGTGCGAATTCTGGCTAAGAGAAGTGCAGTTTCTTAGGCATGTGATAAATGGTAATAGGATTCATGTAGACCATAGTAAGATTGAAGCTGTTAAGAATTGGAAAGCTCCTAGAACTCCGACTGAGGTTCCTTCATTCTTAGGATTGGTTAGGTATTATCGTAGGTTCATTGAGAACTTTTCTAAGATAGCTAAGTCTCTTACTATCTTGACTCAGAAGTGTAAGAGTTTAGATTGGGGTGAGGAACAGGAATTGACATTTCAAACCTTGAAGGATAGGTTGTGTAATGCGCCTGTTCTAGCTCTCCCGGATGGACCAGAAGACTTTGTGGTATGTTGTGATGCGTCCAGGGTAGTACTAGGCTGTGTGTTAATGCAAAGAGGTAAGGTGATAGCTTATGCGTCTATACATTTGAAAATTTCATGAGAAGAATTATACTACCCATGATTTGGAGTTGGGTGCGGTCGTGTTTGTACTTAAGATCTGGTGACATTATATGTATGGGATAAAGAGTGTCATCTATATGGATCATAAGAGTCTTTAACATATCTTTAGTTAGAAAGAGTTGAATATGCGACAGCGTCGCTAGATAGAGTTGTTTAGTGATTATGACTGTGAAATTCGCTACCATCCTAGTAAGGCGAATGTGGTGGTTGATGCCCTAAGTAGGAGGGAAAGAATAAAGCCTAAGAGAGTTAGAGATATGAATATGACCCTCCAGTTAAGTATCAAGGATAGGATATTGACGGCTTAAAAGGAGGATGTGGATGAGTTTGCAGGATTGCAAAAAGGTTTGGATGAGATGATAGAACAGAGATATGATGGAACTTTGTACTTCCTATATCGAATATGGGTACCTTTGAAGGGTGAGGTGAGAATCCTGATAATGGATGAAGCTCATAAGTCGAAGTAATCTGTACACCCAGGAGCTGATAAGATGTATTATGATTTGAGAGATAGGTATTGGTGGCTTGGAATAAAAAAGGACATAGCTGAGTATGTTAGTAAGTGTTTGACTTAATTAAAGGTTAAGGCTGAGCATCAAAGGCCATCTGGCTTGCTCCAGCAACTTGAGATTCCCGTATAGAAATGGGAAGGAATAGCTATGGATTTTGTGACTAAGTTGCCTAGGACTAGTAGTGGGCATGACATAATCTGGGTCATTATGGATCGATTGACTAAGTCTGCTCATTTTCTACCTACGCGTGAGGATTATAAGATGGATAGATAGGTTAGATTGTATTTGAATGAGATAGTTGCTAGACATGGTGTGCCGATCTCGATTATATTGGATCATGATAGTCGTTTCACATCAAGGTTTTGGTAGTCAATGCAAGAGGCATTAGGAACTCGTTTAGACATGAGTACGGCTTATCACCCTCAGACCTATGGTCAAAGTGAGCGTACTATTCAGACTTTGGAAGACATGCTTAGAGCGTCTGTACTGGACTTTAGAGGAAGTTAGGATGTTCATCTTTCGTTGGTTGAATTTTCATATAACAATAGTTATCATTCTAGCGAGAGATGTGCTCCGTTTGAGGCATTGTATGGTAGAAAGTGTCGTTCGCCAATTATTTTGGCTGAGGTTAGAGAAGGTCAGTTGATAGGACCTGAGTTAGTGCAAGAGACTACTTAGAAGACCTCGCAAATTAAAGATAGACTTAAGATTGCGCGTGATCGCTAGAAAAGTTATGCTGATAAGAGGATGAAGCCTTTAGAGTTTAGTATAGGTGACTATGTCTTGCTCAAAGTGTCGCCTTGGAAAGGTGTGGTATGTTTTAGGAAGAAAGGGAAGTTAGCACCTAGATTTGTTGGACCTTTTAAGATTGTTGGAAAGGTGTGGTATGTTTTAGATTTTCCTGAGGAGTTGAACGGTGTTCATGACACGTTCCACGTGTCAAACCTTAAGAAGTGTTTGTATGATCCAACACTGCAAGTATCTTTGGATGAGATTCAAGTTGATGCTAAGTTAAATTTTGTGGAAGAGCCTGTGGAAATTTTGGAAAGAGAATTTAAGAAGCTGAAGCGTAGTAGGATTGCCATCGTCAAGGTTCAGTGAAATTCGAAACGTAGACCTGAATTCACGTGGGAACGTGAAGATCAGATGAAATTGAAGTATTCGCATTTGTTTAGTGATGTTAGTAGTTGAATTTCAGGGACGAAATTCTTTTAAGGGGGGTACAATGTAACCTTTGCCCTTTTTGTGTTATGAATATTTCATTTATAGGCCTTTGACTATTTGACTTTTGTCAGTTTATTTAGATTTTGTACCGTGTTGACGGTGGTGATTTTGTTGAGAATTATGGTGATTTATGGTTTACTGTGATTAATAATCCCTTTTGGAAGGTGTTATTGTGTTATTTGTATTCCGGGTGGTTTGCCCCGTGAATTTTGAAAAATGCCAAAAAACGAGTCTGGCACGTTTGTTAATGTCCAAATGAGTTTTGAAGGGTTCAAAGAGTGAATATGTCGTGTAAATACTCTAGGTTAATGGAAAAGTATTTTAAGGTGAATAAAAATGCTAATTAACATTGGGGTAAATTTTACGGTGGAGTTTAACGAGTATTTAAGTGATCCCGACACGAAAAGAAAGACCGAGGCCCCTTTGGATGCCATAGCCGGTCATGGGATGGTTAAGGGGACAAGGAGGCTTAAATTTAGCTAACATGTCCTAAGATGTACACATATATGCTTTCCACTAAGATCATTTTCATCATAATCCATTTCATTTTCAAAAAACTAAAACACACTAGTGTGTGTGTGTGTGTGTCTTTGGTTCGTCCACCACCTACACCACCATAACCATCATATATTTTCTAACTTTGATCGAGAACGTGATATTCCGGGTTGATACGAGTATTTGTGTATTCATTTATACAATGTTTGGGTTGTCCGGTTCGTGTCAAAATCTACATTTTTGAAGATTTTCTTGTATGTTTTCAAATTTAAATTTCGTTCATCCTTTTGGGTTTATCTTGATGCATAGATGTTAGTTGTACAAGTTGATCGTTGTAAAAATTTATTTTTGAAAACAAAATGAATAAAAAGAGGTTGTTTGGTTCATTGGATTTAAAAAGGAAAAGAGGAGTTTTTGTAGTTTTGATGTTGTAGTCGTGATAGTTGAATAATATATGTTGCTAGATAGCTTATTTTTGATAGTAGCTTGTATGGCTTATTCGGGCTTATTTTAAAGCTATTTCTTGGCTTATTTTGGGCTTATATGCCACGTGACTTTTCCAAAATCACTAGGAAAGTGATTTTGACTATTTTGTGTTATGGCGTATATTTGTGGACTATTTTTGAGGCCTATGGTAGTAACCAAATGCGATACGTAGCTTATTAGCTTATTTTCAAGCTTAATATACGTATTTTAGAGCTTATGGACTCACAGCCCAATAAGTCTATTTAAGCCGTGGCTTAATGGGAGGGCTTATTATGGTCCGGATTATTTTCTACTTATTGGTATAATCTTATGTATGTAAATGGACATTGGTTTTAGACTTGGATCGTATTTTGGACTTATAAATATCATAATGGACCCTTGTTGGGTCTTAAAGCCCAATAAGCGATATTTAGTCGTTATAAGAGTTTTAACGGACTTTTGGAAGTAAAAATGTATTTACGAAGTGATATTGAACGATATTTTGGAAAAACGTTTTAGTAAACGTTAAAGGTTGAGATTTTGGAGTTTTGTCGAAAAGTGTCGAATTTATGAAAAGTGTTAAAAATAAGGTTTGAAACCTTGGAAAACGTTGTATGAGCGTACGGGTCATGTCGAAATTTCGTAAAAAGTTTATACTAAGAAATTTTCCTAAAAACATGATTTTTGATTTTAAATAATAAAATATTATTTAATTATTTTATTTATTTAATAAATTCACTAAAAGACGAAATATATAATATTTCTCGAAACTTCTCGAATATGTTTACTATGAGTAAACGTTTCATTTTCAACTCTAATATGATTATTTTCACAGTGATTAAGGTTACCGAATGGACTTACCGAGATATATTTATAATTATTAATTATAAATATTTACGTATATTACATATCTATTTCTCTAAATAGTATAAGTATATATTATTGAGTAATGGGATTGATATGATTGTTGAGATATGTCGCCAACCATCACACCACTAAATTGTTATGAGTAATTGTAGAACGCGTGTAAACTCTATGCATCAAACGTGAAGATTGTTTTGGAAATAGATAATTAAATTGGGACATTAACTGGACTAGGTCGTGTGCGGGCGTCGTTGCACTTGCTTGTGTGATTGAGATTTGGTTGCTAAAGACTTGCTTGAGGTGAATTCTCGTAGCCCTACTTTTTACTGTTTTTCTGTTGGAGGAAAATGATACCCAAATGTGTTTTGAACTGTTTTGAAATTTGACTGTGCGAAATGTGGTTTTGTTTTTGGGACAAGATATGTGCTTATGACTGCTATGTGAATATTATGTGTTGCATGATTATGTGGATCGGAAGGGTACACCTAACCAGTATTTGTGTGATTATTGGAGCGGATGGGTATGCCTACCCTAGTTTGTGTGTAGTCCTGCCCTAATTTTAGTGCTCGAGCTGGTTGGCCCTTTAGGTGTGTAAGTGACATATGGTTATTGATTAGCGGTGATGCTAAGGTTGTTTGCATATATTCACCGTCATATAGCACTATTGTCCACTGTTTGAGATATTGGCACAACTTTTGGGTTTAAGGTCAAACCTACGAGCTCACCGACATTATTTTTAACGTTTTCTAGTATCATTTTCAGGTGAAGTGAAAGAGGAATAGTTTGGTGATGTGTGATAGCAGGCTTAGAAGTATCCCGTGTGGATTTTCATGTGAAGACTTACTTGTTTATTTTATTCGGCTTTAGTATTTGGAAATTTTGGTTTAACTTTGGATTTAGACCCCTGTGAGGGCTTTTAGATAATTGTAAGAGATTGTGGATTTTGATAGTGATTTGGGACATCACTCGAGGTTGTTCAAGGTTAATGGTCTTCGTAACACTTGAAGTTTATGCATTGTAGTTTCTCTAATTTGTATCTTGTGTTATGATTGATCATTATGTTTCATTCCTGAGTTTCCGCCTTTGTCGGGGTGTGACAGGTTTTAACTTTCACTTGTCATCGGGTAACTGCTGCCACTGTCAAGAAATCTACCTGAATGGGTTAGTGATAAACAACATATATAGATGAAAGTGGCTTTGTCACTTCGTCGAATACGGTTGTAATAACCACGGTTCCCCGTTAACCAGTATAAATATTGCTTGTGATCAGGTAGAATTCTGAAGAATCTCCTTGAAAGGGTAGCCGTTCTCATTACCTGAGCGTCTCAAAGCGGACAACACGGTAAGAGTGAAACGATAAGTTATTATCTTCCTGATTAAGTCGTCAATTCGTGTTTAGTTTTCCTATGTCAAGATACCCTTATGAGGCTTCCCATGGACATAAGATTGAAATTTGATTTAGAAAATCAGTCGGTGTGTTAAGATGCAAATGGTTTTTATAACACACCAACATTTTATCTTTTTCAAAATTCATTCGTCAATTCATAAGCTGGACCGTATCGATATCCAGTATCACAAGTTCGATCCGTGTAGAATCTCACAAGTCACCTACCGCAGAGCTTGTTTGATGTTGGCTCTGGAAGGATTTCGATCGTCACTGTGAATACTTTTTAGGTATCACTCTGATGTTCTGGAAAAATCACAAGGATAATGCGTAGGACTCTTGATATATTTCTTGTTTTCACATTGTGTGAATTAGCAAGCATATTTTGGATAACTGTCCTAATGAGATTTATGGATTATCTGTTCTATGACTCTAGACTCGATAGTGCACATTTGATTTTAGTAATCGGAGGCTAGAGCAGACTGCCGCCTTTTCAATACCAACTAACTCGAAATGAGAAAGTCGATAGAAATGTGTTTAATCTTCGTGAGAAATGAAACAAGAGTCTTTTGAGAGACCTTGTGTGGTTGGGAAGGGTTGTGCATTGCGTCACTGGGTCCATGACGACTTTCTTCAATACCAGACAACATCTTAGTGTTTCTGACAGTTTATGTATTGACCCGGTTTCTGCCTAAGCGTATGGAGGGCTTCTTTCTTTTCACCCTTTATCCTTACAATTATTTTTAATTCTTCAACCCCTTTAGTGCTTACCGAGACTTCATGACTAGTACCTTGTTGGGTTTGTTCTGGTACTAGCTCCATCTCAGTCGGCATTATTCCTTTATTCTCACTTTTACTCCTTTTTATATCATACCTATGGACTTCTACATTAATTAGTGGATAGTCCCTGGGTAGATCCCTCCATTTCTGGCTGGATCATGGGAACGAATACCTAATCCTAACCACCTTATAACTCCAAGTAATTATAAACATGGTCGGTCTTTCAGTATTGTTCTCAGCCATAAAATCATTTTTAATGCTCCCCCTCAACATGTGCACCGATATTCAAAAATGTTTAGCACATGAAGGGTGAAGCTTGCACTTGAGTTCTTAAAATCACATCTTTATCCATATATTTTAATCACATTTTCTCCCCTTATCAAAAATGTCAAATATCTTGATATTTTGGATATCAATTGATTTAAATATTAACGCTTTAGGGAAAAATTATCCAATTATTAACAAGCCGTATTAGGAACATATTTAATTGTCCCCCTTAATTTATGAGGGTATTATATATATAGTGTTGAGTACGTTAATTTGAAATTTTTTGAATTTATTGAAAAATTCTAGAAAATTCATACTCAAACACTATTTATATTGCCTACTATTATAAGTCTATACTACATATTCACAATTATTAACAAGAAAAGATTTTGAGATTAGACCTGACGATCACGTGGTACGCGTCATTAGTTTGTAGTCCATCTCGAGTTCCCATGCACCAACCAATCGTTCTAGATTTCTAATTATTTCCATTTCTCGCAGCTTCTTATCGATCAACTCCAATCATAAGACACGATCTCTTTCGGTCAACAGCTGTCCACTTTCTCTTTGGCATCTTCGTGTTGTAATCCAGACAAAAGTCAAGTACTCTGTGATGAAACTATGTAAACAGACTGGTGTGCCGTCCGAGAACTTGTACAGCTCATCAGCTCGCAACACTCTTTTCTGTTTGTTCAGGTCTTCATAGATAATTCCTGGTGGATCATATGATGGAGTGTAAGGTTCTTTAAATCTAATTTCTGGAAAGGTCTTCTGAGGTTTAGTGATGTTAAGTTTCTTCTGGTAACTCTCTATACCAAACTGTTAATCTTTAACACGTCTCTTGAAAATTAGGCTTCTTGTGAACATACGAAGGGCCACAATAAAGTCAGCAATAACACTCCCGTCGAGGTAGAATAGCTTGTGTTGAACAACAAGAAGAAGCATATCTTCAATATCGTTAAGGTGTAGATCAACGAAGTTACCTTCTTTAAATTATAAGCTATTGTTCTATATCTTTTCTCATAATCTCTTTAAGTGACTTATCCATGCCAATTTATTGACACTAACACTCTTCACACCAAGAATCTCCTTAGTAGAGTAAACGTTATGCTTGGAAAATTTTCCTACTTGAGATCGGTACCACAGTTTACGTCTTTCACCCCAGTGCTTGATTCCTTTTTCGCATCTTTGTCATATGCATGTTTAATGGTACTCCAAAGTGTAGGGAACCTATGTCTTTATTCCTTTGATTTCATTACTGAGCCATCTTTGTCTTCGTAATAGACAAAGTGTATGTAACCTCTAGATCAGAAGTCTTCAGATACTCTAGATCATTGTTGAAGAAATAGTCAGCATCAATGGTTCGATGACCTGGGGGACCTTGTAGAGGAAGAGACTTGGATAGATCAAACGGGTAACGATCTCCTTCTGGATTATTCCAATCAAGTTTGTCTGTTAACGCATTGAAGCACTCTTAGAAGTTGTACTCAAAGTCATAACTGTAGAGCAAGTGCCTTTTAACAGATTGAAGGCAGGTCCTAACAAGATATCTTGAGTGAGATTTTCTATTTTGAGTCCATTCAATACGTACTTGGAGAAGTCAATAAGAGTGGCCATGAGATCGTTGAATGTGAGGATCCTTTGTAGCAGATTCCTTTTGATTAAACCAAGGCTATTCTGGTTGATCAAGTACAACCTGAAGCTTGTTCCATTTATGATCAGGAGTAAGAGGCCTTGGAGGTTGCTTGAACCAATCTGGATTCAAAGTCTTTCTTGTTTTGGGTTCTGAGGTGTCTTGTGGTTGATTATCATCACGAGCCACATCATCACCCACATCATCCATAACCACCTTAGCAATAGGTTCTACAACTGGATCCTTTGCAGAAGCAGACTTACCAGTTTTAGAGCCTTTAGTTGGAGCTTTACCTTTTGGGGTTTCCTGGGTGGAGGATGGCCTCTTAAAAGACTCAGACTCTTTAGTTATTCTCTTCTTGGTCTTCTTACCCTGGTTTGGTCTAGCTGGAGGGTCTTCATCATCATCATGCTTTCTCTTATGGTCTTTGACTGTATTAGCGACTCCCTTATCCATTGCGTTTTCATCCTCAATGAATGCTTCCATGAGTGCATGGTACAATCGATGATTGGCAGGATTTCTGTTAAAAGACTTGTTTGCGTGCATGGATTGGTAAAGAGCGCTTTTCAGATCATACTCTTCGAGAGCTACCTTGTTAGTAGACATGATGGTAAACTTCGGATTCTGTTGCTTCTCAGCTTATTCCCTCTTGATTTTTAGAATCTCTGAAGCACTCTTCTCGGATCCTTGTTCTAGATCAACTGTTGGTGTCTGATTCTTGGGTACCTGAGGAATTTGTTGTAGAGAATATTTTTGAATAAGATTTGTTGTGCGTTTCTTCAGTTCCTTTTGAAAGACATCCCTAACTTTGGATCCAAGATAGTTATCAACAACAGATGGAACTTGTGTCTTGAGAGCAGCAAGAGATTCAACAGATAAATCTATTTTCTTAAGATCAGACACATCTTTTTCCAATTTAGCAACTCTTAGCTGAACAACAGAGGTGCATCGGAATCAGAAACATCAGTGGTGATGATTAGAGCATCGGTTGTGATTGTTGGTGTAGGAATTAGTGTTGTTGTTTGTTGAGTTACATATGGTTTAGTAGAGACAGATGGTGGAGGTAAAGCTATTATGATAGCTTTTGAAGGAGATTCTTGTACAGGTGTGGGAACCGTAGGTTCAGAAATCACAGATATAGGTACACTAAGCACGAATGGAGACTGAGTATGTAGAACTTCAGACTGGATCTTAACGTCCAACAATGAGTTGATCTCTGCATCTGTAGCATCCTTAACAGTACTATCCAAATAAGAATAAAAAGAAAGTTTAAGGAATTGATCACCAAAACCTGAAGATACAGATAAGCTAGAGCTTAATGGAGGAAGTTCGGCCTTCTTGGGATCATCCTTTACTTCTGAAGTCTTTTTAGCATCTTCCTTTGCTGCATCAGTAATCTCTTCATCACCTTTATCAGAATCAATAATGTGCTATTGTGTAAGGTTAATTTATTGATTACCAAGTTTTAAATTCGTATTTAGCCGACTTATCCTAAAACAACACTTTAACAGACAGTGTACCCGATCGGGTGAAGTTTCATGGTAAGTAGGGTGTTGAACACTAAGAGAGAGGTCGTTAACCTTGTATTCTATCAATATTTTAATTACTCTAATTATGTTAATTCTAATTACTTGTTAAACCTATGCTATATACGTTTCTGATGATAATGCGGGTGTTAATACAAATAAACCGGTTTTAAACAAAACGTTTCTACAATCAACTTAGGCTAAGGTTTTATTAATGACAAAACATAACAAACCATTTTTCTCAAACCTCTTATTATCTCAAAACATGATTTCTTTACTATCTCCCAACTTTGTAGAAAAGCACATGCAACTTGAAAAAGTAGACAAATCTTTTTAAACCCAATTCTTTTTAAACGCTTAACTTTACACAAACTCTTGCTTGTTACACTATTGATTTTTATTACTTCTCATTTAGTATAATATAAATGCTAGCTAATCAGGAATAAATTCATAAGATTACACAATGATGTGTCCTTCGCAATATGATTGCATAATCAAATCCGGTGATTTTAGTTACACTGTATGCCGGTGCCCTAATGTTTTCTTGCATGTCCAGTGCCTCTTAGTCAATACTGCATAAGGTAATAGAAAAGTCCGTCCTACAATAAACTTGTAAACTTTTAGCTATAAATACCAAGCCATTTCTCATATTTTCACACACATTTCTCATCTAATCTTCTCTCTAACCAACTGATCTCTCTGTCTCTCTAGCATCTCTTTCTAAATATTGTGTAGGTAATTCACTTCAAGAAAGGAATTGCCAAATAAGCGAAAGTTTCAAGCACGCCTCAAAAGTGTCTTGATCTTGATTCATCTTACTTCATTCAAGAGATCATCTAGCTGTGATTTATTGTTGTATTATTAGTTGTACATCAAGTGTAGTTGTGTTATTATCGATTCTCGTGTGCGAGAAATTCGGTGATCATCTTTGTAACCTATAGAAGTGTACCATCGTTGTGAGGCTTCTACGCCAAGTGAAAGGAGCTCAGTGACTAGTGTTTAACAAACTCTCGAGTAGGTAACTCGGGGAGTAGAGTAGGGCAAGGAAGGTGTCCTTGTAGCCGAACCACTATAAATACTTGTGTCTCGGTGATATCTTTCTATTCTCTCTTTTCCTTTGCATCTCTTACTTCTTATCTATCTAATATCAATATCTAGATCACTTCACTAAAAAGTTTCAAACAAAGTATTTTACAAGTTTTTAAAGACCAAAAATTTAGAAAACTATTCACCCCCCCTTCTAGTTTTCCACAATCTCCTCGGAAGGGGGAACATAATCAACAATGGGTGCAATGACAGAGTTAGTCAGAGCCAGGTACTCCTCCTCCCCCTCGTCATCATCAGAGGAGTCATCATCATCATCATCGTCACCTCCATCAGCTGGATAGCCTACTGGACCATCCACAGAGTCCTCCTCAAGATCCTCTTCGAGATCTGAGTCAGCAACGTACCCTGGAGACAGGGCAACGAGTGAGGCATAATCAGCGTAAGGCTAGTCCTCAACAACAATCTTGTCCTCAACTGGTGCCAGGTACTTAGGGTACTCTGGACCTGGAACATAATTTGGCTATGGTGGTGCCTGCTCTAGTTCCTCAGGGCCAGGCACTTAATCCAGTGATGCCGGTGCAGCCTCTGGTGAGTCAGGCTCCTAGAGTCTAAAAAAATCCACAGCCCATAATTGCGGGTCTCCGTGAGATGATATAAAAGTGTACATAACCTCGGATGATGCTGAATCCGATAACATGACTGAATCTGTAACACTCAAACAGAGTTTACATTAGTACATATATAAGACCAATAATAATATACTTAATATATTATAAACACGTATGTGAAGATCCTAAAGAAGAATGATCTTAAAGCCCGATAAGCTCCTGTGTGACACTTTCAAGTGGAGGCCATCTACTTAATTTCAATAACCAAGGATGCCAAGTCTTTATTTGAAAGTCATAGAAGTAAGTTTTGTGGGTACTGAAGCACCAAGAAGACTCAAAAGACACTCTTAAAGCAGATGTATGAAACCTTCAATGCTTCTAGCTCAGAGTCACTTGACTCTATCTTTAACAGGCTTTAGAAAATTGTAAGCCAGTTAACTATCTTAGGTGAAATCATCACTCTAGAAGAACTTAACTTGAAATTCTTAAGAAGTCTTCCTATTAAATGGGGTTTGCATGTTGTGGTCTGGAGGAACAAATCAGATCTGGGCTCAATAAGTTTTGATGATCTTTACAACAATTTTAAGATTGTTGAACCAGAAGTCAAAAGAAGTGTAATCTCTAGCTCAAACTCAGGCTCTCAGAATTTGGCCTTTCTCTCAGGTCATAGCAGTACAAATGATGTTAATACTACTAATGTTCATGTTAGTACTGGTAGTACTCCTGTTAGTACTGCTAGCACTAAAAATAGTACTGCTTGTCGCAGTGATGCAACAGTATATGCTTATTGGCCCTAACCCAATGGGTCTCCAGTTGTTTCATGAAGACTATGAGCAATCCTGGAGATGATCTTGATTGAAATGATTTAAAATGGAAATTGGCATTGCCTAAGGATGAAAGCAGAAAGTTTTATCGAGAAATGGTAAAAAGATTATCTTCAATGAAGTGATACTGTTGGTATGACAAGAAAATGTGGAATGATTCAATTATCATAAGTTGCGGACATTTTGCTAGAGAGTGCTGCATCCTAGGAGTCAAGAGGAACATGAACAAGAAGTCAAGATAGCTCAAGAAGTAACCCCAGGGTATGTGGAAGAATTCTTCTTCTAAAGCTCTGTTGCTATAGATGGGGACTTAGATTTAATGGAGCTACCTGGCAGATGAGGAGGACTTCTACCAACTTTGCACTTATGGTTTCTCTGACTCTGAGTACAAAATAACAAAACTTGCTGTAAAACTTGTCTTAAAAATTTTGAAGATCTTAAGTCTAAGTATGATAAGTTAAGAATAGAGCTTAATAAGTCTAAATCTGATTTAGATAGCTATAAAAAGGGTTTAGCTTCGGTAGAAGAACAACTGGTCTTTTATAGAAAAATGAAAGTATGCTTTGTGATCAGATTGCTGTTCTAAAAGAGAGCCTCATTTTAATGAATCAGATATAAAAAAACGGGCTCTTAAAAACAGGTAGAAGACTTAAGAAAGAAAAAGAGGATAATCAGTTTAATTGACAACTTTGAAAATGCCTCTAAAGTTGGATCAATTGATTGGAAATCAAATATCTGATAACAATAAGAAGGGTCTAGGATATAATGTTGTTCCCCCTCTACTTACAGGCTTGTTTGCACCTCCTAGTATTGATTTATCAAACTCAGGACTTGAGAAATTTAAACAGCCTGAATTTGAAGGATATGGTGTTAAGGTAAATAAGGGTGCTAGTTAAAATGTCTCTAAAGAAGTTCAGAAAACTTCAGATGCTCGAATAATTGAAGATTGGGTTTCTGATTGTGATGAAGATGAGAATGTTGTGTTAGAATCTCTTAATGTTTAAAAACCTAAGCAAGCTGATCAACCTAGGAAAGTTAGTCAAAACCCTAGGAACAACAGTACAAGCTAGAATACCCCAATGCCTAAAAAATTGGGAGTTGGATTTCAGTTTACACCAAAAGCTTGTTTTGTGTGTGGGAGTTTTAATCATCTAATTAAAGACTGTGATTTTCATGATAAAAGGATGGTTCAAAAACCTGTTTTGAACAATGTCAAAAAGGGAACTGGTCAAAGGGAAGTTAGACCAGTTTGGACTAATGCAATGAGGGTCAATCATTAAAAAATTTCTAATTCTAGAAGGAATTTTGCTTCAACAGCAGTTTTAACCAAGTCTGGCCTAGTACCATTGAGTACTGCTAGGCAAAGCTTTTTAAGAACTACAGCACCAGTTAGTGCTGCTAGGTCATTCAATAAGATCCCATCAACCCCCATTACCTTTGTAAATGTTGCCAAACCAAGGACAAATGCTTTTCAAAAGTCACATTCACCATTAAGAAGACCTTTTTACCAACAAACAGCACTTAAAATAGAAATTTGAATAACAAAGTTAATTCTGCTAAGGTAATTTCTGTTACTACTGTTAAAGGAAAAAGAATGACAAGTGATGTTGGGGAACAAAGGATAAATGTTGTTAAGCCTACAGCATACTGGGCATGGAGACCTAAAATAAAGATGATAAATCATGTCTACAAGAATACTGGATCATGTATTTGTAAGCAATTTAACTATGTTGATCCAACAGGCAGAAACAAGTCAGTAATAGCTTGGGTTCCCAAGAGAAATTAATTCTCTTGTGACAAGTATAGTTAGTTCTGCTAATTATACTTGATGCTGCTATGTTAGTACTGTTATTGTATTTTCTACGTTTTAGTTTAACATTTGCAGGTTATAAAAAGAAGTATAGTTGGACTTTGATGAGGACTTTGATGAGAACTTTGATGATAGAATGGATGGTCTTTTAGTATTGGTTTACTAACTCACAACAACAAATGGTCATCAATTCCCATGCCTTAACAGGATCAAGAACTGGCTAGTATAAGCAACGGGTGGGCGTAAGAGACTTTTCAAATCCGTTTATGGTTGAAAATTTACCAAAAATTGTATGGTTCTTAACTCTCCTTGCTTCACAGCAAATAGTTGACTAGTCCAGGATTAAACAGTTCTTGGTAAAGACTAATCAAATCTGTTGATAGCTGATAGTTTGCTAAAAACTATATAGTTATCAATGCACCATGTTTTTGCAATGAAGCATTGGCTATTCCAGGGCAAACAACAACTCTGGTAAAGAATTATCAAATCGTTTATGGCTGGTGTTGCAAAAAATATAAGTCTAATGTTCCACCTCTCTCACACGGGTTACACATTGGACGTGGAGCGGACAGTCTGTAATTATAGAATTGATGGAGTTGTGCTACCAAATTTGTGTGTGTGTGTGTGGTTGGAAAAGGTCTTATACAGTCTAGGAGTCTCATGCTCCAGACTCTACAATGTTGATGGAAGAAGTCAAAAGATGGAGGTCAAGCTTCTGTTATGATTTCAGATGCAGAAGAGTATTTGATTTCAGAGGATCCTGTCAAACAGGGGAGGATGGAAGAAACAGAAATTGCATGAGTGGAGTATGACAAACTTTAAAGGTATGAACTATGAGCAGGTCTATAATTGAAGAAGAGTACAGGAAGATATGCTTGGTGTTAATACTGCTAGGTATAAGCTTAATACTGCTAGTGTTAAGTTTGTACTGCTGGGGATATATTTCTACTGCTGAGAGAAGTTAGTACTGTTAGGTTCAAGTTAGTACTGCTAGACCAAACTTAGTACTGCTAAGTGACCGTTAGTACTGTTTGAGCCATAACAAAATTAATTTAAGAGCCGTTGAGATATTTCTGTCGACAATTAGCTTATAAGGTTTCATGATAAGCTTAAATATTTTACAGTCAGTGAATATAAACTCTTTTACACTTCTCACAAAATTCCAGATTATTAATCAACTTTTTATTCATCAAAATGGAAAATTTGGAGTTGGTCGACAAAAATTATATTGTTAATTGGGGAACATGCGTGTAACCGTGTTTATTTATTTGTATAGTTGCGTGTAAAATTTGGAAGTTGCGTTTGAGTATCCAGGTAAGTTTTATAGTCCTATTTTACTATGTTTTCTTAGGATGGAAGTGATGCAAAATTTTGTTTCAAAATGTTTTGATTCTATGATTATATGGTTCAAGTTACTCATGGACATTTAAGTAGGTATTATATGGTTCAAGTTACTCATGGACGTTTTCAGCATCATTTTTAGGTGAGCGTTATGAAGATATTGAAGTTAATAAAAATAGCTAGAGAGACCATTAGGCTGCATTGGAAGTTCTAAGTTGATTTTGTTTCATAATTGTTTGTATGAATTCTTGAATGTTATTAGTTTTATTGGGTTTGTGAAACATTGTCTTTGTATTGATGAGACCCCTTTTTCATTAATGCAAGATGCCATTCTTTTGTTTTCGGTATTGTCATGACACACCATGTCTTTTATATTTAGTTATGCATGTAGTGATTCTCTAATGTTGATGCCATTATGCTGTGATGATATCCATGATGTTACGCCTCGTGTTTCCGCCTTGGCGGGTTGTGACATGGCGGGTTTTAACTTTGGAGCACTTGGAGTGTCTTGAATTACCACACTCTTAGAACTTCTCTTCTTTGTAGATTCAGGGATAGATTCAGTCACGATCCTAGCATGTGTAGCATGAATTTTCCTTGCTGCTTCTACTTCTTCTGCTTCAGTTTGACTGATAGACTTAGCTAATTTTAAGGCAGCATCAGGATCATCAGAGATAATCTTGTCATCAGCTGACAGTGTGACTTTCTTCTTAACTACTCTTCTGCTAGCAGTTTTCTTCTTAGCTGGTTCAGGTTCAGACTCATTGGATACATCGATAGTTTCCTGAGACTCCTCAACAGTCTTCTTTCCTTTTGAACCTTTTCCTCTACTCTTCTTAGGTAGAATCTGGTGAGTTGAATATTTGATGAACATCTGGTATGATTCTGAACGCTTGATTACATCAGTCAGCATCACATCAGGAATGTGATGTTCATATGCCTGAAAGTCTTCACCTATTCTGACAAACTTTAGCCTGCTTACAATCCCATCATCTTTGATTGTATGATAGTGCTTGTAATTGAGGTTGGTGAGAGACTTGTGTTGTTTCAGGAAATGGTTTATGATGATTTTAGTGAAGCGAGGATATGGTATGTTCTCACGTCTTGATCTCTTTTCTTTCCTGTGATCAATCTGGTAAGCAAGATCTTCCCAAATTAATTCAGGATAGTCGACATTTTCCCTGTTAAACATCCCCCACAATATGTCAATTCTGGACTTTCAGAGTTTGTCATTGCTTGCAGTCTTTCCAGAAAGGCACTTGTTGATAATAGCAGCCAGAGTTCTCCATGGCTGGTGTATATGATCCACAAACATATTGGTGTGCCTATTCAGTGGACCCTTGTAGCCAACATTTGGGGCATCTGTAAAGTCTTCACCTTCTACTCTTGGACAAATATCAAGGATTGTCCTAAAGACTTCAACATTGAGAGTACACTTCTTGTTGGCTTAGAGGAATTCATAAGAATTAGTGTCTTGAACCTTCTTAATGGTGTACTAGAATTGCTGTATAAAGATTTCTAGGACATCTGCAGATATGGTGAAAGCCTTGAAGCACGTGGAATTCTTGATTACGTCAATGATCACTTAAATGTCTTTTCCTTTTGTGTCACTGTGGTTTCTAATCTGATATTGGTAGAGCTGATTTTGACTCTCTCAGCAGAAGGAACCCACTTTTCATAACGAGCAGCAGCTTGAAGTGTTTCTTGAGGATTCATGATTCTGATTAACAATTAACCAATAAAGTTTATATATACAACAGATATATTTTACTGATTAAGTTGGTTATCCTTTGATGATATGATTGATCTATAATTAGGTTTCATGTAAGCGTGACAGAATTACTACACTCTAAGAATATGTCAACTAAGGTCATAAGTCAAATATCAACTCAAAGTAGTCAACATGACATTTCCAAGGGAACTTAGGACACACATTCAATTAAAGAGCAGCAAATGAACATTCAAGCATGGCAAATGAAGTTATATGACTTTAAACACAAGATTACACAAATTTTAATAAATTTGGGCAGAGTTTCTTTTCGTAATTTGTCATATTTCGCTTGTCTATGTACCTGTCATGTTTCGCTTGAAACATGTCTAACATGTTTCGCTTGGTATATAACATACATGTTTCGCTTAGTTACAACTGACATGTTTCGCTTGTATAAAACATACATGTTTCGCTTGGAGTGAAACTGACATGCTTCGCTTGAAATGAACCTGACATGTTTCGCTTGGATAAAAACTGACATGTTTCGCTTCATTCAACAAAAACATGTTTCGCTTCATTCAACAAAAACATGTTTCGCTCCATTCAAAGCTACTTATCTTAATTTTTTACCATTTGTAAACCAATAATCTCCTCTTACAATCATCACACATCAATACTAACATCACAAAAACATAAATTACAAGATTAAACAACATTTTGAGCATGCAATTTCAAATTTAAGCACACAAAGGAGACAAATCACATGGCAACCATGTTAAGGGCAATTCTAAGACATATAGTGCACACTTAGGGGATTATAACAGTTAACAAACACATTTTACACTCTATACACAAACTTATTACCATTCTATCATCCTAACGCCCTTAATCTAGACTTTTCTAATTAAAAGAACATTTTGGAGGCAAGAAACATGTTAGAATAGCACAAGAACATTCATACGACATAACATATCACAAACCCACAACAATTTCATCCTACAATGCATGTTTTGCTTTATTCGTCAAACAAAAATCAAAATTTTTCATTAATGGTTGAGTTACAACAAAAACTAATTCACATTCACCTTAATCGCACCCTAAGGATCAAAACCCCTCAACAAATTAGGCAAAACTACAACTTTTTTGTTATGAACCCTAAAACGTTTTTAATTGATTATAGGTGTAAAAAGGAGTTATAAGCTAATTCAATTTACTAGGATGATGAGTAATGAGTAACGAACGAATAGGTGAGAATCTTTAGCCTTGAAAAACATGTTTTGATTCCTAGGTTTGAAGCGAGCGAAATAAGTGTTTGAGAGAAATGTGTATGTGAATATGAGTGTGTGTGGAGTGAAATGTGTTTGAATATAATATAACCAGTTTGTGTTTTGAAAATGACAAGAAGTAGTTTCTTATGCATTATATTTTTCTTTTAACCTTATTTCTAAGCCTAAACATTTTATAGAAATGACACAATGAACCCCTAAAGTTTATAACTAGGATTCTAAGTCCTCTATTTTGCCATTTAGTCCCTAAAGCTTAAATTTTTTTTGGGTAAAGGGTTACCCCGGTTAAATTTATTAACCAAAAAAAAAGTTTAAGTAGAAATGAATGTGGATGATTAAGGACCAACTTGTAACCTCAAAAGCTACAGAAGGCTGATAAACAATGTTATGACATGCCTATACAAACAATAGGCCTGTAGTAAAAATGAAAACTAAGCTAGACAAAAACCAATATGATACATAAAATCTAGCTAGCCTCCGCAATAGACAAGCAGCAACAAACATGTGTAGATACGATCGGTGAGTCTGCTCCTTAAAAAACCTTACACAAAGAAATCTCTCGGTGGGAAAAAAACCTTGGATAAAGGAAAAAAGATACAAACTCACCTGGAAACCCCATCTATGAAACAATATAGTAGCCTTGGAATCTTCACCATGTCAAGCAGCAAATGAGACCGAGTAGGTCATCTTCTTGAACTTGAAAGGAACCAACTTCAACTGCACTACAGATATAATAACATCAACAATTCCGAATCCGAAGGCGAAGTCTTCTTCTTGAATAATCTTCCATTCCTTTCCAGCCAAATGTAGTATGATGTAGCAGCAAGCACAAGTCTAGAAAGAATACTAACCGCCATTTTGCCCTTGGATATAGGATTATAAAAGTAGTTATTGTAATATAAATAAGTCTTGTGGAAATGAATCATGCGGGCAAAGAAACAGGAACTTAGACCACACCTGCGAAGAGAAAGCACACTCAAAGAACAAGTGATCATAAGAATCAGGAACCAAATCACACAAGGGGCATCTAAGCTCGGCTTTAAGTCTGTTACTCAAGACGAATCCCATTATGTCGCAACCTGTCTTATGTATTCAACTTCTGCTGTAATACCAACCACATATGTATAGCATAACGAGGGATAAAATGAGGAAACCATACTACATTATACCAATTAACAATATCAGCCATAGTCTGAATCGTATCCCAAGCACATGCTACCGGGAAAGGCCATAAAACACCATCCCTATCACGCTATAAATATGACATAATAAATATCATCAGTAATATAGGAAACTGTAATCTGAGCAATAATCATAGTTCCTAGATAGCCAGTCGAGAGGCCATCGCCAAACACCATCAGAGATAAGGTTATTGATCGAGTCATCAAGAGAAAAGCCCGATCTAGCAATATCCCTATTAGAAAACATATCCTTAAGAGGACACAAATCAGCCCATCGATCGAAACAAGCCAGATGTATATTTTCCATTGTTCACTTTTTGCCGTTATTTCTTTTGCCCAAATCAAAGGTCCCTTGTAGTTTTAGTCTTTTCTATTTCTAATTTAAACTTAATGTAAAGTCTATCTAAGTTATAGAAATGACATTTTTAGCCTCTAAACTTTATAACTAGGATTCTAAGTCCTCTATTTTGTCATTTAGTCCCTAAAGCTTAAATCCAATAACAATTTGAGAATAATTGAGTTAAAAATACATTAACTCTCTTTTAATTGATAATCTGTTATTGAAAAAACTTTTCCTATTTATTCTGCGATGAATTTTTGAAAGATCATTTTGAAAGAATTTGACTATTTCTCCCCCTCAAATAATGTTCCGTTTTCTATTTAAAGAGCTGTAGACATTGTTTAAGTGATAGAAACTTCTTTTAAAAATCTTTTCAGATGAGAAACTGATATGTTTAATTTTTTTCTTAAAACAACACCAATAAAAACAAGACTTCTCTCGTTTACATAAATAAATGCACTGATACGTACACTTATTTGATATAGGAAGCACGGGTTGTGTTGCAAAGTAAACCTAAGCCTTTGAATGAATATAAAGCAATTCATTCCCGAGGAAAATTCATTTCCCGTTGTGAGGCCAAGTTCTCTTTTTGAAATACTTTCCTTTAAGATGATGACCAGGTTGCTACCTGAAATAATAGCAAGCCATATGACATATTTTCTATTCGAACTTTATTTACAGCTTTGTACCATTATTGAATGGCATTTCTGAAGCCGTAAATATTATCGATGCTAGAAAACATGTCATGAAAACCTATTTTTGTATTTTTTGATTTTTTAATTTTGTATTTTCTTTTTGTGATTTTATATTTTTATATTTTCTTTTTTTGAAAAGTTTATAGAAAATGAAAAATCTTTTTGGGTTTTCTGATTTTCTTATATACATATAATACACAGGATATTTCACAAGATTCCACCATTACTCGTCTTCCTCCTCTGTCAGACGTTTTAGCGTTTCTAGAGACATAGTTCTCATACCTAGCTTTTCGATCAAGAAGTTGAATCTTTCTCTTGGCAATGGTTTGGTGAAGATGTCAGCTAGTTGATATTCCGTCCGAACAATGTAAAGTTCCACTATTCCATTCTCCACCTGCTCCTTTATAAAATGGTAGCGTACATCGATCTGCTTTGCTCTTGAGTGTTGAACGTTGTTGCAGTATAGAGCAATTGCAGTCGTAGTATAGATGAATCTTATTGAATTGAAAGCCATAATCTATTAACTGTGATCACATCCTTAGAATTTGAGCACAACACCCAGATAAGGCAATATATTCAGCCTATGTACCCGAAATCGTAGTGCTCTTTTGATTCTTGGAAGACTAGCTAACAAATTTATCACCTAAGAATTGAGCGCTTCCTGATGTACTGCGTCTAGTGTCTTGACACCCCGCGTGATCTGCATTTGAATATGCTGTTAGAGACATATCGGTATCCTTCGAGTACCAGAGTCCCATGTTAATGGTTCCCTTTAGGTATTGAAAGATCCGTTTAACTATATTTAAGTGCTTTTCGGTAGGCTTTGCCTGATACTGGGCACATAAGCAGACTGCATAAATAAGGTCGGGTCTACTGGATGTCAGATACATAAGGGATCCAATCATACCACGGTAAAGTGTAGCATCAACTGGTGTCTCCTGTAGATCTTTATCTAGTTTATTTTTTTCCACTATAGGTGTGCCTACATAATCACTAGATAGTAAACCATATTTTTTAATAATTTCAGAAGCAAATTTTGATTGGTTTAGGAAAATTCCTCTAGGACTTTGAGAAATTTGTAATCCTAAAAAGAATGACATCTGCCCCATCATTGACATCTTGAATTTAGTGGTCATCTGATTAGAAAACTCATTACACAAAGCAGTATTAGTGGATGTAGATATTATATCGTCAACATAAATTTGTACCAGCAATAAGTCATTCCTTGCTTTCCGTATGAAGAGTGTCGGATCAACTGTACCTTTGGAGAAATGTTGTGAAATAAGGAAACTTGACAGCATGTCGTACCATGCATGTGGTGCTTGTTTGAGACCGTAAAGGGCCTTATTGAGCATGTACACATGCGATGGATATTCCGAATCAACAAATCCTTCTGGTTGAGAAACATAGACCGCTTCCTTGAGCTTGCCATTTAAGAATGCCGTTTTGATATCCATTTGGAAAATCGTCATATTCTTGTTGGCTGCATTTGCTACGAAGATACGAATGGCTTCTATTCTTGCAACCGATGCAAATGATTCCTCAAAATCGATTCCTTCTTCTTACCTGAACCCCTGAGCAACTAATCTAAACTTATTCTTTAGTACCTCGCCAAATTTATCTGTCTTGACCTTATAAATCCATTTAAGTTTAATCAGCATGACTTTATCTGAACACGACACCAATTCCTAAACTTGTAGTCTTTCAAATTCATGAATTTCTTCTTGCATTGCATCGATCCATGATGGTTCGGTCATTGCTTGTTTGAAGTTCTTTAGTTCTACAAAAGTTAGGAAGGCATCAAACTAACACCGCATGACGTCAGTTTTGAGTTGATTTCTCATGGAGACCGAACGAGAAGGATCACCAATCACGTTTGCTATTGGATGATTCTTAGTCCATCTACCAATCAGTTCAAATGGAGTGTGGGATGGTCTCATATTAGATGACGATCCTTGAGAAGTCGAGTCTTCATAAAGAGATTCGTGAAGAGGATCATCATGAAATAGTGGTGTTTTAGGGGATTCGTCAACACCTCGAGAAATAATTAGAGAATGTTCTTGATCTTATGTTGATGGGATACTTGATGATGGTGCATCTTGGTCAATGGACGTAGACACAGGTGAATCGGCTAATTCAACAGCTCTTGGTGCAGCAGCTACTAGAACTGTAGAGACAACAATAGTTGGAGGATTGAAGTATTCATTGAACAAGGGTTGGAACAAAGTTTCCCAATCATCTCTTTTTGGAGGATTACAAGGTTGTTGAGGAATAATTTTTGGTATGAGTCCTAAACTGGATGTTGAAGAA
>BQNB010007459.1:0-19920 GCA_026074375.1 Tanacetum coccineum | reverse complement strand
TCTCTTAGAGTTGCTTGTGATTACATAAGTGCTCTACAACCTCAACAGGCGTAAAGATCTATCTAGGGCTGGACCTACACGGAACAATCATCGGAGCCACCGCCGGAGCCATTAGTCAACGGTGGCCAACGACAGTCAACGGTGGCGGACCACCATGAACCATCGTCGGACCACCACCAGGCATCCACCGGACCACCGGTCGATCACCGATCAACAGTGGTTGACTGCCAGTTAACGGTCAGGTCAACGGGTTAGGTTGCCACGTGGATCCACGTGTGCCAACGTGTCAGCCACGTGGCCGAGGAAATTAACCCAGATTTGGCAAAGCAGGGAGTCGAATCTTAGACCTCACGGTTCATAGATTAACTCAACCCACTTATATCATAATACATAGGCCCAAAAATTCTATTTAACCTTTAATATGTGGCCTACTAGGTTTTATTAGTTCAAATAAAATTTGAACCGGTTCATTTAAGGAGTTTTGGACCGGTTCATTTAACAAGGAAGGTACCGTTAGACTCGTAATTTTGTGCTCTTTCCAATGGAGTGCTCGGGGAACTTCTCCGGGTTCGTTTGAATCTTGATAAACGTGAAAAAGTCATCGAAAGACACCCGAAAATTACCGTTTTTGCTTCCTTTTCAAGCATTTTTACCTGTAAGACATAATAACATAATACAAACATATTTGCAATATAATTTGACATATTTTATGGTTAAATATTCTGTTTATTAGCATTTTCCGAGGCTAAAATTATGTGTGTTTAAGCACACATCAAATTCCCCCACACTTAGCTATTGTTGGTCCCACACGCAATGTTTATAGTACACTCCCGGAAAGAAATAATTTAACCCCCTTAACTTAATAACCTCCCACATCAAACAAGAACAGAAAAGGTCCATTAAGATAGTTTAAAATCATTTGTTTCTAAAGCGCCCCCGTTTTAACCACTTATTTAAAAATAGATAAAAACTAAGATAAAATTTTTATAAAATTTATTTAAAAGGCTTAAAGAACGGGAGTTCGTCATCCTTGATTTTCACAATCCCCAAACCAAGCTTAAAACGAAATCACAGTTAAATATAAGATTAGATGCTAACACTACTCATAAATGCTAATTGTGTACGCGCAGCTACTTTTTCGCTCCCTTATTCCTAATTTCATCTAAGGATTTTATTCGGAAAACATAATGTGAAACGAGATCACTTATTTAAATATAAAAGGCCTTATTACTATAAAGGGGACCGGTTTAAACCACAATTAGTTTGAAATCCTTTCCTAAAGAGACGATATGCTGAGAATAAGGTCCACATTAAGGTTCTAATTTTGCATGATTTAGAGGTTATCCTTTTTATTTCATCTGAAATAACTCAACTACGAGTCTAGAGACGGAGGCTTTATTTAGATAACCCCGGAGTCGAAATTTAGCTTCATTATTATTATTATTATTATTATTATTATTATTATTGAAAGATTATTATCCCTCGGTCCTTTAAACAACTGCAACATCAGGAGCGAACCGACCAGAAACAGTAGTCTTATTTCGACCTCGGTAATTTCCTTGACCTTTTTGAAGGTTGAGACATCAGGAGCAAACCGACAAGAAACAGCAAACTTTTATCAGTCTCGGATTATTATTATTAGTATTACTTCCACCCTTTAAACGACTACAACATCAGGAGCGAACCGACAGGAAACAGTAGTCTTATTTCAGCTTCAGTTTATTACATTATTATTATTATTTATTATTTTAGCCAAATTTCAAGTCTTGTGGTCTTTTAACAACCTAGACAACTCGAGCGAGCCGTTAGGAATCAGTAGCCTATTTCCCTACAACACTGACAAAACCTCGATGTGTACCTTACTTTTATCAGAAGGAATCTCTAAGAAGGGATCAAAACTAAGAATCGCAAAAACCAAATCAACTTTATTTATTGAAAATTATTATTTTTATAGTTTTTAAGCTGATGTGAGCAAAAAGCCACAATTAACCTCTATGAGCTCTAAAGAGATCCAACTACTTTACGCTTAGCATCTAACTTATATTCAACTGTATCATTTTTCATTCTTTGTAAAAAATTTATGTTTAGCAAACGCTTAGTCTCGAGAGCTAAGAGGAAAGCTAGAATTTAATACTCGGTCAAGTCAAAATATCCCTAGTTCTAAGGGCCTACTTATTCACATATCTATATTGTTATATTTTTATATTTTCTTATCATTTATCATTTTTTTTATAAATAATAAAATAAAACAATATATTGGTTAAAACGGGGTTGCGTGGGGTACAAACAGGCACATATATGATCAATTTTGATAGAAATCCCCCCCCACACTTAGAACTGAACATTGGCCTTAATGTTCAAAAATGTCGGGTGCCACCCCCACACTTAAGGACGAAAAGGTAAATCCTTAGAATTCCAAGTGTGAAAGGGGAAATTATATATATATATATATATACAATATATATATTATATATAGATATATATAAATATAAATATATGATATATAAATATATACATAATATAATTCTATAATATATATACATATATAATATTTATAATATAAACTATCAAAGAATTGAAAATTTTCCTAGATATAAGCATGAAGATGATTAGAGGCCGAGTGATTGGAGGATTGAAAACAAGCACGGTGGTCTTCACAATCATAAGGAATCCTGCAAGCAAAAACAGATAACCACGAAACACAACAAGGATAGAAGCACACCCCCACACTTATTCATTATTAATACTAAACTAATATATTATTACTACAAAGAAAGATAGAAAGAGGAAGAGAACAAGGGTTGCCTCTCGAGAAGCGCTTGTTTTTGTTCGAGTCTCTAGCTTGACTCTAGTGTTATTTCATTTTAGTTCCATGGTCAAATCCATCACCCGATGTGAGGTGAGGATGGTAATAGCAATACATCACCTCCGTAGGTGAGTATGCAGCAGGACGGGGTGATGGCATATGATGAAAACCAAAAGAAGGTGTCTTCATTACCCTCGTCTTCCCACCAGACTGTGTCAGGGAGAAGAATGGATCAAATCTTTCTACTTCCCTTAAGCAAATCTGCTTAAGATCGGGAAGTGGTAGATCTAGTGATGAGGACTCAGTAGGTAACAATGTTGGAGATACATTGGAAGATGTATCTTCATTAAGCAGTTTTTTAAAATAAAGAATGTCTCCCTTTGAGTCGTGATACCTATCATCAATTTCAGTAGGAATTGAATCATCTAGGCAAAACTCAGCGATGAGCTCATCAAAAAGGTCACTATTCTCAGATGATCTAGACATCGAATCAGAATTACCTAAAGGTTCATCAAATACTCTTGGGACTGGGAGAGGGTCATCGGCTAGTAAACGTTCTAGTTCTTCTATGTCCCTACTAGTATTGAAGTCAATTTCCCTATCCCCCGTTAAGAGGGTGTCTAAATGCTCTCCTAAAAGTAAGTCGATATCTACAATAGCATCTCCCAAAACATCAGTACATGGTAAGGGTAGTGTGACTAGCAAAGTGGACTCATCAATAACTAGAGTCAACTAAGGGAGGTCCAGACTACTAATGTCCTCAAACTCATCATCAAAAATAGGATTATCATAACATAAGGTATAATCATCATTAAGGTCGATGAAAGAATTTGAGAAAGTCACATCATCAGACATTCTTTTGGTCAAACTCGGGTTTTTGACTAAATGACTAAAAAGTTGCTTAACCAAATGTCTAGGTAAGTCAGCTACATCTACGTTCTCCATCAAGAAGTCGACTACTTGTTCTCCTAAATGCGAATTGATATCAAAATCTTCTTCCCTAACATCAGTGGTAGGCAAAGGTGTTTTAACAGTCATATCACACTTTAAATCATCATAAACTGATGTCACCTCCAACTCTCTTGGGATTGGGACAAGATCATCAACACTAGACTTTATGAATTCGTCATTTTCCCATTCGAGAATAGTGTTAATAACCTCATCCCCCATTAAGAGGGTATCAAAAGGTTCCTTAGTGAGTGAATCGATCTCATTATCTCCCTCGTCACTCCCCTTAAGATCATATAAGTCAAAAGGAGGATCATGGTTTGAATTTCTTAGGCTCAGCATCTCTTGAAGACGGTTCATTTCAGCTTGCAAATTCATGAAAGATTGCTCGTAATTTATGATGAACTGTTCATGAGTTTTGTTGAATTATTCTTGAGATTTGATCATGTATGTAATCAATTCTGTCCGATTTAATTCGCTCTGGGGATGCGGCTGAGGGGGTGTGAACTGTGAAGGTTGGTCAAAGTAAGAAAAGTCATAATTGTTACAAGGATTAGGCTCATAGACAAGCGGGTTCCTAGTTTGACAATCAGAACTATAATGCGGACCTCCACAAATCTCACAACAGTCGAACTGTTATGGCTGACTCGAAGAATAATATAGAGGTTGGTCAAAACCAAAATCTTGATTATAACAAGGACCTGGATCATAGACGGGTGTGTTCCCCGTTTGACAATCAAAGCCCGGGTGAGGGTTGCCTCCACAAAACTTACACGAGTATGTCTCGTATTGGTGTTGTGAAGGTTGGTTGAAGAAGTTGGGTGTTTCATTATAAGAATAAGGATTTGGGTCATAGACAAACTCATTTCCGGATCCTATACTGCTACAGCCATGACAGTTTCCACCATTAAACAAACCTCCACACCACGAGTAACCAAAATGGTTATACGAAGACATGTCGAAGATTTAAACAGATAAGAAGGTAAAGAAGATAAGAATTAAATGAAATAAGAGGATAAAGGAGAACACTTTTGAACCTTTTTTATATGTATATATAATAAAAATAAAAATAAAAAGAAAGTATAAATGTAAAATATTTTTGGATTTTTATATTTTTAATAAGTATGAAAATAAACTTTCCGAAGAAAGGATCTTCAAGGCACTAACTCGAAACACCAAGTAAAAATCATACAACTCTCCCCGACAACGGCGCCATATTGATAAACGTCAAACGCGTGTTGTAATAATATATATAGTAATTCCCGTTGGATAAAATAATCACTTGAGGACAAGCGAAAATCTATCTTCCGGATGTCGTATCCACTACGAGAATTGAAATGAGATTTACGTTAATGTTTCTCGTTTGATGCTTGATTATCTTTTGTTTTGGTTTTGATTTTAAACTACTTAAAATAATAAACTAAATTAATACTAAATAATAATAAGCAAAGCAAATAGATCTAAGACATATATAAAACGGATATGCTTGTCAAATAAGGTGTTCGGATCCTTAAGTATGAAAGTAAGTTCTTATTATTGAACCAATATTCGTCAAAATAATTATCTTCTCACAACGTTGGTTTTTATTGAAAACAATTTTTATCAAGATATCAATTACTAAATCAATGCCTAATTATTCTTACGGCTTTTGCCTGTTCGATTAACCAAAACACTAATCTAAATAATCTAAAATTATTAATCAATAATCACTTTTTATTTCCACACTTAATTCACCAAACACTACTCACTTAACAAGCATAATAAAACTACTCATTAAATATCATATCTAAACTAGCATAAACAAATATAATCGATTAAGCAAAATTATCAAAAAGATATAAAAGACGTATATGCTTGCCAAGTGACATGAAAAGATCCTTAAGTGTGAATTAAAGTTTTTAATGACGAATTACTACTTGTAAAAAGATTATTTTCTCACAACGTTGGTTTTTATTGAAAACAATTTCCAATAAAGGTATTAATTACTAGATTTGATGTTTGATTATTTCTTCGGATTTTCCCTTTCGAAATAATCAAATAAGAAATCTAAATAATCCAAAAACTATTAATCAAAAATCCCTTTTTAAATCCACACTTACTTCACTAATCACAATCACTTAACAAGCATAAATAAACTACTCACTAATCATTCTAATTAAACTAGCAATAATAATCAAATTAACAAGCATAAACATTTTTAAACTAAATAATAAACTACAACTACTAATGAAACAAAAGGAAAAGAAAGAAGAACCCGACTGAAGAAAATGGAGAGGATTTAAACCACCCGATCATATAAACTTAATTAAACACTAAAGATTAAAACTTTATTAGTTTTTATATAACTAATTAGCTAGTAAAGTTTTGAGCTTTATTCACTAATTAGCTAAGTAAAACCTTAAAAAGCTTGAAACTTTAGTAGCAAAATAAGCCTATAAGACCCATAAGCTCCTTGCCTAAGTGTTGGATTGATTTCATCAACATTAAAACAATCAAAGTTAAGATGAACAAGATAATAATAAGTTACTAATTAATCTAAAAAAAGCTAATAAAAATGAAAACTATAGATCTAAGTCCACCCGAAACTAAGGTGTTCAATCAAGTAAACGCGGATCGGGTATGTTTAAGGACTACAACTAAGAAATAAGCTAATAAGCTAACAAAAAGCAACAAACTTTAAACTAGAAATAAGCTAAAAAGACAAGATCTATTATTTTTAGATGTAATCCACCAAAACTAAGGTGTTCAATCAAGTGAACTCGGATCGGGTATGATTAAGGATTAGATCTAAAAGCAATAAGCTAGAAAAATAAGCAATCGAAAATAAGCTAAAATAAGCTTACTCGAAAAGCTCTGAATTAAAAACAATATAAAATAAGCTAGTCTAAATAAGCTATGGAAGTAGCTTATTAGAGTATAAGCTTCAGAGATCAAATCTAAAAAAAAGCTATAAGCAAGAACTTATTTAGAAAATAAGCTAAAAAGAAAGGAGAGAAGAGATGAGAAAATAAGCATAAGAAATAAGCTAAAAATAACACTAAACTTTACCAAAAAGCATCTCATTAAACTATAATAAGCTATTACAATAAGTTGAGAATAAGCTAAAAAGTTTTTACAATAAGCAAACTAAATAAGCTAAAACTATACTACTCCTAATCTAAACCTACTACTATGTGAAAATAAATCTTACATCTCACACCCTTTTTTATGCATATGCTGGAAGTATAAATAGCCTAGCCCAAGAGAGGGGTATTTTCAAATTTTTGCCCACTAACCGCCATAATTAAATGCCAACCATTGGCTATTACTGCTCCGGGATCCGTTTTGAGCCAATCGATGAGTGCCACGTGTGCTTCTGGAAGCATCTTCTGCCAAACCAATGATTGGCTTGGATCCTCAGCCAATCATTTATCCTCGTACCTGCTTCTAAACTTGCAACCTCGTATAAACAGTACTTCGTACCTGTAGTATGACATTCCAATCATTAGATGGCCACGTGTCACCACCTGAGTGGTGCCATGTGGCATGATAACTGTTTCGGCACCATCATCGAAGCCACCGCCGGAGCCATCGGTCAACGGTGACGGTCAACGGTGGCCAACGATAGTCAACGGTGACGGACCACCGTGAACCACCTCCGGACCACCACCGGACATCCACCGGACCACCATCGGACAACCGGTCGACCACCAATCAATGGTGGTTGACCGCCAGTCAACGGGTCAGGTTGCCAAGTGGCATGCCACGTGGATCTACGTGCGCCTACGTGTCAGCCACGTGGTCAAGGAAATTAACCTATATTTGGCAAAGCAGGGAGTCGAACCTTAGACCTTACAATCTAAAGATTAACTCAACCCACTTAAACCATCTAAGCTAAGCTTGAGTATCATAATAGATAGGCCCAAAAATTCTATTTAACCTTTAATATTTGGCCTGCCAGGTTTTATTAGTTCAAATAAAATTTGAACCGGATCATTTAAGGAGTTTTGGACCGATTCATTTAACAAGGAAGGTACCATTGGACTCGTAAGTTTGTGCTCTTTCCAATGGAGTGCTCGGGGAACTTCTCCGGGTTTGTTTGAATCTCGATAAACGTGAAAACATTGTTGAAAGAAACCCAAAAATTACCGTTTTTGCTTCGTTTTCAATCTTTTGTACCTATAAGACATAATAACATAATACAAAACATATTTGCAATATAATTTGACATATTCTATGGTTATTAGTCTGTTTATTAGCGTTTTCTGGGGCTAAAATTATGTGTGTTTAAGAACACATCATCCATCAAGGAAGAAACAGTGTATATGTGCCTGCACTTCACAAAAGACCATGAAGGAAACAAGATCAATACGTTGTATCCAGAGAAGACCAATACGCCGTATTCAAGATAGAATGTGAATATTTTGGATGATATCGAACGTGGTCCCTACTGTAAAAAAACCCCCAATACGTCATATCGAAGTCTTTCGATACGCCGTATTGACCATATTCCAGACATTATAAATAGAAAACCTAAAAATAGGTTTTCAGTGTGCTAAATCATATTTTTGATACCTAAACCATAAAAGTTAATTTTTAGAAGAGAAAAAGAGCAGAAGAGGTCTTGCAACGTAATTAATTCCATAGGAAACAACTTGTAATCTCCTATACTCTTGTAATCGTTTAGTTTTTGGTATCATTCGTAAACTCGGTTAGTTTACCATGGCTAAATTATTTCTTTTGTACTGATTATGACGTTTGAAGGCTAATACCTTCGGGTATTAGCCATTATTATGAAGATCTGAATGTTTGGTTTGTTTATCTCTGTAACATCTCGCTCCGATAAAGAGACCAAGAGTTACATTATGGGGTCATATCAGAACATATAAACGCAAGCGAAAGACTTTATTAATCAAAATAACAAGTCATGAAACAAAATGACTTCCAACAGTATTAAATTCCAACAAAGTCAAAAAAAAGAAATCTTCAAAAGGAAAGGTCTTAAATCATAAATCCAAATAAAAAGGGTTCTTCTAAAGGCGGGTCTTCTAAAAGCTCCTACTCTCAACGCTCATATCCTAGCTTTTCGCTTAGCACCTGCCGCAGGATAAGAAAACACGGCTGAGCTAACGCTCAGTGAACATATATAATAATAATAACGGTAATAAAATGAAGCAATGAACAAAACAAATATCGAGAACCTACCAAATGATATATATAGAACAATGAATAGGATAAGAGTAATAAAAGGAATGCCCATGAGCCCAAACAAATGTCTAAAGCATGCCACATGCTTAGACCCTAGATAAATAATCAGATAGTCATAATCAAATGTACACAGGTATGCATTCCCTGATGTACCAAATGTGATATGGGGTGTATTGCACACACACAACCATTTACCTAAACTGAACGAAAAAAAGTACCTAGGATGCATCTATACGCTCCCTGCAGAACAAAGTCATATCCATATACACAAGCACTATGGCGAGTGTACGAACATATGTAATCAAATCATAATAAGTGCACATACAAAAGGGACCGCCATGGACCAATCACACCGCCACAGATAGTGTCATGCCATTGGTGCATCAATGACAAGGTCATGGTACCTCCATGACTAGATACAAATAGCTCGGGCAAAGAGATAGGCAAAAGATAACAATGATCAAGTTTCAAATAATCTAAATATGGAAACAAATCTAGTAGCATATTCTAAACAAGAACCAACAGATTCATACAAACGAATATCGAATCAAACGGATTGTCAACATCAAACGAGTCATGATTACGGGTAGCAAATCAAAGGATTATCAAACGAATCAAAGTAGTTAAAAACAAATGAGAATCAAGTCATGAGATATCCTTACTAAAAGGACGGAATATCTGTACGAATAACGAAATGGACTAAAGAACCCATAAATCATAACAATAGTAAAGAGAGGTATGTATCAAGAATATACGTACCTTAACAAACACGCAACGGAGAGAACGAACACGAAGACAAAAGATCAAAACCTCTTCACCGAATCTACACAATTCCATGATTACATTTTATTATCTATCTTATTTCATAAGTTTTATCACTTGATCTTACCATAAATAAAGTTTACTTAACTTAAATAAGGTTTCCAAAAAATTTAGATTTTGACTACTTATTTAAGGTAAGTTTCCATACTTAAAAGACCTATAAAAACATCTTCTAAAATTACACCAAAAATTACAGAGGTTCCTACATATGTCTAATACACCCATGATCATTGGTTTAATTTATTTCCATGTTTAAGTATCCCTTTGACCCTTGTTACCCAAAACTGACCCGAATTTTGACCTGACATAACCTTTGAAAAGTTGACGCGTATTTACCATACTTAGACAATTCAGAAAACTCTCAAAATATTCATGGACATAGCTAATATCATGAAGATTAACCCACGTAATTTTCAAAGGCTAATTCGTTATGGTTGAGAATTCAAAATCAAATACTACCACTGAATGTTTCGGATAGAAATTCCATATTCGACACTTAATATTATAAAATCTAATAATCGACCTTCCTGACCTCTAATTGACATGAGGCCAGATTTTACAGAAACTAGATTCATTGAACTTCACTTTAGGCTCAAGAATTATGTCAAAACAAATTTTTATCATTAAGATATATTCCGTTGAACACGACTTAAAATTCTGCTCAGAATAATGAAAACTCTAATCCACACCCATTAAAACCAACCCTAGGGTTTCTAATCTTGTAATTTTTATTAATAACATTCTAGGGTTTCAAAACATGTAATTAAACCATTTTAAATTAGATTAACCTCAGAGAAATTGACAAGAATATAAACACTCTATTTCTTACAATCTTTTAGGTTTTATATGAAAACTTTTGCATATGAAATCATAGTGACACAAGAATGAAACAAATTAAGACTTACCTATGGAATGAGGGAGGAGTACAAATTGAACACCAAGAACACACCAAAGATTGAAGATCAAACCACACCAAGATTACTCAAAAACACCTAAACCTTCTTCTTGTTTGAAACTTTGATGGAAGAATACACAAAATTATGGAGTAATAATTTTGAGAGAATGATGAGAATGGGAGAGGGGGGCCAAATTTATAAGGATGGAGAGAAAGGGGGATAAAATCTTTTATAACTTTATAAAGATTACACATGTTTATCTTAATCCCTTTACACTCTTTTCCTAAATAAGTTTCATTACAAAAATAAAAGATTTTGGTGTTATTGTAACACCCCCATTTTTACAATATAGCAGCGAAAGCTAATCTGGGGTATTACTTCATGGATACAACAATCATAATCATAGAAAACGACCCAAAAGAGACGTTTATTCAAAAGATATGTTATCATTCATTTCAAATCAGAGTTTTACAAAGGCAGGTCCTAAAATCTAGAAACATAAAATGTGAATGACAACAAATTTTAGCCATCTTCATGTCCATGCCACTCCGTGCCGTATATTGCTCAATAACTTGAGATAAACATGCTAAAAAGTCAACACAAAGGTTGAGTGAAATTCATAGGTTTGAAATGTAATAGTTGAATACAAGTTATAATGTAAATACTGGATAATAAGCAGGGACAATCATCATGGGAACATATTCATATGCATCTAAGCTCATGACATCAATACATTAACAGGGAAATCACCGTAGTGATATTGGTTAGGGACAGATGTCCCCGTGGAAAAGATAACTTGCCAAGGTTACCTATTAGGACAAATATAGTGCGTTTGGCTACCCCAAGCATGGGTATACCCCCAATAGATCTATTCACAATATTCACGTTCACTCACAATGCAAGTAATTAATGATTCATGATATGTAAATAATGGCACTGGAAGCTACTTAGGCAATAATATATCTGGATAGCATACATTTAGAAAACACTTGCAAGTATCACAGGTTTATAAAGTATTCAAAAGATTAAAATATAGGGTTATGAATTCATTAAGCCTTTGAAAAGTAATCACATTGTTATAAGATAAACGAGTATGTAAAAGAGTTTGTAACAAGCATGTATCCCCCTCGCGGGTTTATAAAACATTCAAAAGATTGAAAAGCGAGGCTATGAACTCACCTGATAGGTAGATGTAATAAATATTCTGAAATGAAAGCTCACGACCTTATCACAATCTTAACAGGGAAGGTTGATATAGCAAATGATAGTAAACAGCCACGTCACGCAACCTGAGTAAATATGTTGAGTCTTAGGAAGATTGTACTCTAGAACTTTAGTTTTAAGAGTTATGAGTTTGATTGAAGAGTTTGGAATTATTGTATCACTGTTCGGGCCATCATAATTCAGAAGTCATTCAGTAAACATTTGAGGAGCTAGGGCACTTTAAATCGTAAACCCAACAACTCAGTCAGAACGTAATACCAAGATGAAACTCCTTAATATGAAGCTCCCTAGTATTGTGATATGATATAATCGGTTTTAAGCGTTTTAATCAATATGGGAATGTAAGCTGAGAAAGCGTTTAATTTAAAGTTATTTTCTTGTAAGGTTTTAAACATGATTTTATACTTTTTCAAAATGTTACATTTTAGACCCTTAAGTTTGAAAAGTGGCAGAATTTACCCTTGGAGTTTGCACTTTTACGACTTTGGTCCTTCAACTTTAAAAGATATACCAAGTAAACCTTGCACTTTGAAAAGTGACATAATAGACCCCTATAGTTATAACTTTGATAAAATGACATATTCAGCCCTTCTAGTTATTAATTTCAGAAAGTTACGATATATACCCCTTGCATGGATTATAATTACAAAACATGTCCAAATTGCCATGCAAGCTTATTTTAACATTTCAAAAGATATTTATAAGTTATAATAAACTAAAATATGAAGTTTTAACGTAACACAAGTTTAAAATAACGATTCGTTAGGCTAGGAAGCAAAACGGGTCAAATTAGGGTTTCAAAACGTAAACGCGCGGGTTTTAAGTTCAAATTCCTTCAATAATCAATAAAGTGGTTATTTTAACATTAGTTAAGCATGCTAGGATAGATTATAACAACATTATAACATTTAGTTTTAAGAAAAACGCGAAATTAGGGTTTCGGGTGTACGGTTTTGGATCAAAACGGAAAATAAGCATGAATTGAGTTATGAAACTTTAACAAGAGTATATTTAGGATCATATGAACATTATAAGGGTGTAGTAGCAGAAGTAGAACATTCAAAACCTGGGTTTGAGCTTCAAGGAGCAAAAATGGTGGAAATGGGTCGTTTCGGGTAGTATTTCCACTCGTACGCCTTGTATCTTGTTCCCGGGGCTTCAAATCTTCAAAGGCTGTTGCTGGTTTAATCTTTCTTATATGATCTAGGTATCTTATGGAGTCAGTGAATGTTTGTCAATAGGTTATAGACAAGAAGAAGTGGGGATGAGTTAGAAATGAAGTATATGTGCCCTATTTATAGTGTTGCCCAACACTTAGAGGCCAGAAGAAACTTTGATAAACAGGTTGGACACTATGGGGGTGTGATGTGCGAGAGGCTAGGGGATGAAGGTAATGGAGAGGCTAGAATGCAAGGTGAGGTGGTTTAGACGTTTTTAAGGGTGTGTTTGGTTTGATTATATACATGGCTGTTTTTGCAGACCAACATCAGTCTCGGTAATATTGGAGAGCATTTACAAATCGTAATTCGTTTTGAAGCTCAAACCACCGCAACAGCATTGTTAGAAATTTGATGTCTCTACAACGTTTAGTTTTACCTATTGAAGGGTTAGTATAGAAAAATTCAAGAGATAATAGCTATTTAATTACAGGTGTGCTGAAATCTGCGTACCTTTGCCATTTCGGCTGTAAACTAATTATCCGACGTCGAATCGGGTTGATTCACTTGGCAAAATGATCACAAAGGACATAGGGCTACAACCTAGGTGTTTTCACTTAGTATCACGATCCTATTGATATTTCTCAGATCTTATGTTTTTAGACTGATCCTGATTCTGAATCTAGGGGCCTAGTTTTTAAGGTTTTAGGGTTATAACTAGTTCTAGGGTTCATTCTGGGTTTAATTCTGAATATTGTAGTGAAATGATTTGAAATGATGATTACGATATATGATTGTTAATGTTGTATTTAAGTTTTTTACAACTTATTTGAGTGGTTGGTTTGGGGTTATGATACCGGAATAAAAAAACCACAAAGGAAAACGGGTCTATGATTTACTATTTTGCTCGGGTTAGGTTTATGACTTTATGTATTAGGTTTTAAGTGTAATAAATGTGTATGAAAGCTTCATGGAACTAGAATAATTATGGTTTACAATTGTATATTAAGTGTGTGTTGTTGTACACTAAGTGATGGGAAGAAAATTTAAAATGAAATTTGAAGGTAAAACGGCTACTATTTTAGATGTCATGCTTAATGACTTGTACATTGTGCTTTGAAAACTTGTACGAGATGCTGAGGCTACAGGGTCTAGGCTCCAACACCAAGATGGGTGTGCCCTACACCGAGGATGAGATAATGGCCATCATTCGCGGGGGCAAGCATTGGGGGCACATTCCCGGTGTTGGTAGGGTTTTGCCAGGACAGGGCACGGTCATTCCACCTCCGCCTCCATGCACGCACTCCTCTAATGTCGTTAAGCTCAAAAAGAGAGAAGGTGCTAACGCGTCAGGTGAACATGTTCATGAAGTTATTTAAGAGTGACGACAAGTTTTCCCAAATGCTTACTCAACTTGAGTCACATCCTGAGATAGGTGGTGGCGGCGGGAGTGGCGGGCGCGGGGATGATGAGCAGGGAGATGACGAGGATGACGGCGATGACGGGGAGGATGAGGATGATAGTTAGGAGATGTTGGGTAAGTATATATTGCTATTTTGTATCTTAAGTACGTATGTTTTAGAACTTGTTATCTTGGCGACCCTTATGTGAATATTTGTTTCCCCGTACATTTAGAACATGTTATCTTGGTGAATATTGACTTGTATCTTGCGGATAATGCAAGTTTTGTGACTTCGTCACCCGTTTGTTAGGCTATTGTGTTTATTCGGATTTTGGATGTATTTAGCTTTATTATATCAAATGCGTTGATCGTATTGTGTTTTGGATACAAGTTGTAATGTATTTTGGTAGATTATATATTGGTTTACACAGGTTTGAGTATTGGTAGATTTTTTCCGAAAAAATCTAGATATAGCCTGCTGTGCAGGCAGTCTCAAAAAAAATGCAGACTTATCCCGGGCGACATGTTGCCCGGGAAAGGTAAAACAAAAAATTTATTGCAGCCTCTTCCCGGTCGACATGTCGCCCGGGAAAATAATACCCAAAAATAGTGTAGGGTTATCCCGGGCGACATGTCGCCCGGGAAACTTACCACAACCGATAAAATTCCTATTATATTTGAAATTTAAATTTATTTAAAAAACTTTCCCGGGCGACATGTCGCCCGGGAAACCCTTTAATAAATTTTTCGCTTAACTTATCCCGGGCGACATGTCGCCCGGGATAAGTATGTGAATATTTATTTCCTCGTACATTTAGAACTTGTTATCTTGGTGGATATTGACTTGTATCTTGCGGATAATGCAAGTTTTGTGACTTCGTCACCCGTTTGTTAGGCTATTGTGTTTATTCGGATTTTGGACGTATTTAGCTTTATTATATCAAATGTGTTGATCGTATTGTGTTTTGGATACAAGTTGTAATGTATTTTGGTAGATTATATATTGGTTTACACAGGTTTGAGTATTGGTAGATTTTTTCCGAAAAAATTCCGGAAAAAATCTGGAAATAGCCTGCTGTGTGGGCCCCACGATGTCGCCCGGGTAAGTCTCCCGGGAACGTATCCCCTTCGAGCTTTTCCGCTCGACCTATCCCGGGCGACAAGTCGCCCGGGAAACATATCCCCAGTGACAAGTCGCCCGGGATACCCCGGATTTGTCGCTGGGGAATATGGCAAATGTTGTAGTGAGCTAATCAAGATCGAAGCACTATTTGAGTTTACAAAAAGTGTCATACATAAGGAATAAAGTCAAGAAACTATCTTTGTATGTAATCTTTTTCATTTATAAACGATTTTCATCGAAATTGAATTCAAAAAAAGCCTCCACGCATCATGTCTTATCGCGCTTTATCACGTTTTTTTCACTTCTCAGCTCATGTCACGCCTTAAGCCTATGTCTTGGTCTATTGCGTGGCGTGGAGGTCACGCCTCGGGCCTTTGCGAGGCCTTAGCGACGCCATGGCATGCCTTTTAGAACCCTGCTTTTTATATAAACAATTTCTAATTCATATTTTAAATTATAAAATAATTTTAATTATATTTTCATAATTTCTAATTAATATTTTACATTATAAAGTAATTTTAATCCATATCAAAATCCAAACTCAAATCCAAATTTAAATCTTAATCCTAAACCCACGTACGAAACAAACAGAGCCTAAGTACATTAATGGAGTAATGAAAAATACAAAACCTTTGCGATGTCCTTTAACTTTTTGATATTTTCAGTCGTCGCTCACCTCGTCAGGTATCAAAGGCCGACCCTGTCAGTACAATATGAGGAGTACTAAATATGGTCATGCACTTTTAAAAAAAGTTCAAGTTGGAATCTGATAGAATTTTTTTTTATCATTATGGCTATAATTTTTTTTATTAAGGGTTGTGGATATGAAAAATGTGATTTTACATAACCACGGATTTAATGATTTGTGATCGTCGTTTACAAAATCGTGTTCATATCTTATATGAAATGTAAAATAAGGTTCGAAAAATAATGGTTGAAATTGTAAATGCTTAATGACTCTATAATATATTATAACATTCTCTATGAGTTGTTAGATTTTTTTTTTTATCATAATGCAACATAATAAAAATATTTGAACATGTTTGAAGCATGAGAATACTTGAGATGTCGAGAGGTGTTGACAGATACATGGAAGGACGCTTTATGGTTACGGTTAACTTATGAATTTTATGTTATATATTACAAGTTACATGTTTTCAATTTCATCATTAAAAGATAAAGATCATTTAGTTTAAATATCTTCATATTTGCACTAACAATATTGACGTTTAGCACTTTTAAGTTTTAATAGTAACTTCTAATGTCGGGGTTAATTATAATATTTTTTTTTAAAGTTAACTAAAAAAATTAGAGAAAAATAAATGGTGGAAGCAATGCTTGAACTCAAGATCAAGTATCAAATGTGAAAGGTGTTTACAATCGGATACATATATTTAAAGTATCTCACGAAATTAGATGAATCGTCCATATTTTACGTCATCTATCTATTTGTCAAATGTGTTTCTAATATCAGTTCGCATATTTTTTACTTGAAAATCACTTTCCAAAATAAAAACGTAAGCAGATATAAATGTATCGAATTTAAATCGATTTATCTAAGTGTAAGTTTATTTACTTTTCTATTTTGTCATTTTAACATATCTTCTCAGTGAATCTTTACCTTATTTTGTAATATTAGAATGCTAAAGTTGACAACAAAATTGAGTCGGACGAAATAAAAGCTTTTTTAATTTGGTCATTTGAATTATGACAAATAAGTATGGGATAACCTATACTAAATTTGAAATACAGTACCACATGTCTCACATGTTTTGTGCTTTCAAAAACCTCCATTGCCCTTTTATCTCGCCTTTTAAAGTATATAACATAGTTTTTTATTAGTTTTTGTTTTGTATTTTTAGCAGTTTAATATTTTTGACTTGTCAAACTTTATATTTCTTGTTTCGCACTTTCCGTTTCACATTTTTATAATATAACAAAATTAAAAACACACAAAATTAAAAATACAAAAATAGAGTGAAAAAGGGCAACTCGCTATATCAGGGTGGGCGTGTAATAAAAGATGGGTGGGAATGAATTGTTTGTAGAAGTAAAAAAGTCAAAGGCAGAGATTGGAGGTCGAAGGGAACCCGTTTTGTCCGGGTTGGCTGTCATTTATCATTTGCATCATCATTTCTTTTCCCTATACCTGCCTCTACAGTCCTACACTAGTGCTATTTTGCAAAGAAAAAAAAAGGTGTTATTATTGGTACTTAGTGACCCACTAAAAAGTATGAAAGATTTCTTTTGTAGTCATTTTTTGCAGTATAACACAGTTTTATATCAGATTATGTTTCATATTTTTTGACAGTTTCATGCTTTTGACTTGTTAAACTTTATAATTTTTATTCCGCACTTTCAGTTTCACAGTTTATAATATAAACAAAATTATAAAAATTTTAAAAAAATTAAAAAAGATAAAAAAAAACACCGGAAAAACTGGAGGGGTACAAATGACGTTTTAGAGGGTACAAATAACATGAGCCAAAAAGGGTTGGTATATGTCTCACATAGAAGTACTCTATTTTTATTTTAAACAAGTGTTTAGGGTATGTTTGGCAAAACTAGCTGTAAGCTGTATGTTGTAAGTTGTAAGCTGTAAACTGTAAGCTGTAAGATGTAAACTGTAAAGTTGTTGACATGAATTACAAGTTGTATATTTTTTTCAATAAATTAGCTGTTGACTGTAATTATAAGATGTAAAATGACTTAAAATGACATATTTAAATAGATTATATTATGGTTGGAGGGTATATCAGTAATTTACAGACTTAACAGCTACTAACAATTTTAAAAGCTTCATCAATTAGTTTTTCATTTATGAGCTACTTGTTTAAAATAAAAGCTTAAAGTTGATGCTTCCAAACAGGGTTGCTTATTCTTAAAGATATTATTTTTGTAACAAAAAGCTTACATCTCTATAAAAAGCTTTAAAAAACTCTTGCCAAACAGGCCCTTAGTGTAATTTTTAAAAATTAAACTAATTTAACTTTAATCTTTAACTATCTTTTGTGTGTGTTTGATTTAAAATATATTTAGGTTTTAAGTATTATTTGATTGGTATAATTTTCTACAAGTATAATATAACACAAAAATATATTTAAGGTCAAATTTGAACCAGCTTTACTCTGAAAAGTCAAACTAAATACTTATTTTAGGACGGAGTGAGTATAAAAAAGTACACAATATTTTCATTTGACTTCAATGTTAATAGTATAACACAATTTTTATCAATTCTTGTTTCGTATTTTTTGACAGTTTAATGCTTTTGACTTGTTAAACTTTGTATTTTATGTTCCGTACTTTCAGTTGTATAGTTTTATAATAAAAAGAAAATTATAAACAAAATAAAGAAATGAAAAAAATATGAAGGGTACAAATGATGCTTTACGGGGGTCTTAATAACCTATCTTAAAAAAACAAATGTGTTATTAGTACCCCTAAAACATAAGTAATACATTATCATGTTTTTTTTAATTTTTTTAGAATATTTAAATTTTTATAATTTTATTTATATCATATATCGTGAAACGAAAAGTGCAGAATAAAAATATAAAGTTTGACAAGTCTACAATATTAAATTGATAAAAAATATGAAACATAAACTAATTAAAAACTGTGCTGTATATAGGGGTGCTTGCGTGGCGGTTCGGTTCGTTAATCGGAAGATTTGAAGTGTCCGTTGCTAGGCGGGTAATTCATTTTACTACTTGAAACCAAAATGTACTAGGCGGGTAACCGGACATGCGCTTACATGAAATGTGCGGTTACCCGAGATTCGGGTCATGGTTAACTAACCTAGACGTTTAATCAAGTTAAACTGGATGAACAATAATTTGATTTCGAACGTAAAATATCATTTTAGTAGAATTAGTTATCATTGATTAGATAGATTAAAGTTATATTAAAGTTATTCTGTCAAAATACTCGTATTCAAATCAACATATATAATAAATTAACAACCCATATTAATTCGATATTAAGTTTCTAAGACCTTGTAGAATCGTATGGGGGTAAATACGATTTTCTTGACTTCTTTCGAAGTTTATAAAACTTCAAGTCTAGAAGGAACCGAGTAGTGTACATCTTGTTGGGTAAGAAGGGTAAACAAATGATTAGCAAGGATGTGTTGTAGGAAGTATGGTATGGAAGTGTTGTATGGAGAAGTGTGAGAGTTTTTAAGACATCTTGTACATATGAGGAATACATGTGTGAGTTTGTAAATCATTTATAATTAAGGAGGTGAGAAAAATCAAAGCATGATTAACCTCCAAATACCATAAATTCAATTAGTCACTTGGTCTTAATCCATGATAAACAACAATGAATTTGATCACTAATCATCTTGATGCAAA